>JAQFYE010000784.1:0-29491 GCA_034694305.1 Protaphorura glebata | reverse complement strand
TATCTCCATGCTGAAATATTTTGATCGAAACTTGTGGAAATTTGTACGTGGTCTTATGGGGAAAAGACAGAGTGCGGATCCTGGTAAACTAATACATTACGACATCGAGGATTGTTTGGCGGCAAAAACCGCCAATGCCATACCCTTCTCTATATTCATTTATCCTGCATTAGAAGGGATACATGAATCAAAAACCTTAAAATAATTTGCCAGTACTTTTTTTTAACTTGCTCACTCAGACTATTTGCCAAAACTCCTTTGTATATTTATGAGGCTGCTATTTCATCTACAATAATCAATTTCTACTCACTGAACATTCATTTTTAAACCAAGATTGACTTCGTAGTGTATTCAATCCCTGCTATTGACGATACTAAAAGTGCACAATCGAATGGGTAAAAGTCTGCCGAACCGCAGAATTTTCAATTGAGTAAGGATTGTGAATTTTGATCCAACGTTTTGAAGTTGAAGTACGTTGCGTTTCCTAGTAGCAGGACAAGCTTGAACACTTATTTGCAGATGAAAAGGTCAGAGAGATTTGGCATTAGAACGATATGTTACTAAATTTAAATGTACTGTAGACCGTAAGACTTTCTGAAGATTCATTTGAAATGTACTGTACTACGCTAACGGAACGGTAGTATATGGTAGAGACGTAGGAAGTAATTCTAGAGGATTTCAGGAACATCTACAAAGGAGATTGTGAGATTTGATTGAAGTGAGATGTTGTAAAGGACTCATGGAAATTCAATTATGCGAATGTCACACTAGAATTCTACTGAATTGGAGATGATGGTTTATTTTTTCTTGTAGGAATAAGAAGAGGTTTCACGCTCAAGCCCTGGTTGAGGTCAAAATTTTGGAGCATCTCCGAAAACGTGATCACGACAACACAGTAATTCGAATGTACTCTTCCTTCTACTTTCGAAATCATCTCTGTATCGTCTTTGAGTTGATGTCCCTCAATCTCTACGAACTAATTCGAAGAAATCATTACCAAGGGTTCTCAACTGGTCTCATTCGGAAATTTGCAGTATCTCTTCTCAAATGTCTCGCTCTACTCAAGCGAGAAAACATCATTCACTGTGATCTCAAACCTGTAAGTCGTTTTAGATTATGTTTTTATTTATTACTCATTTTTTGGTGACAAGGTAGTCAAAGTTTATATTAAGGGTTGTGTATTTATTGTACATTAATCTTCATATCTGAAATGTCCGCTTCGAGTTGTGTCCGTTGTGGGCTCCCTGATAATGTATTCAAACTTAAGCTTTAGCACAGCACTCTTTACCGGGACGGGGACCTTGGCACAAGTTATTTTTGTCGCTTTCACTAGCAATGCAATATCTTGGAAAATTCTGTCTTTATTTTGCCTTACTTTTGAAGTGCATATTTTCTCGCAAATGATGTTATCTTTGGAGATCAGATTGAACATGATACCTGCTATACCACAGACTTGTTTTTCACTTGCAAGTTGGAATAACTGAATGAAAATTGAGTCGCACGCAACCGACCGATTTGACACGGGACGGAGAATTTCCTCCGATCTGTCACGACCACAGAAAAGACTCTCTCAAAATAAAGCGTCTAGAACTATAAGAGTTTTCTACTTTTCGATTTTATATTGATGGTGTGAATCCTTTATTAGAAGTTATTAGAACTCCAAGTTTTGAAGGTGGGGGAAATACATTCAGATGTTAAAAAGTTTGTCGTTGCTAGTGTTATGTTGCATAAGGCATTGTCTGTAATATAATGTGGGATTCTAGATTAGAGTCCGGGATGCTACTACTTTCTCCATTAAATTTAATGAGAAACTAGGCCGAAATTTATACTACCTGGACTGAGTTATGATTCGTAAAATTGTACACCGGAACTCTAACTGCATATTTGGAGTACAAAATCGGAATATATTAACTTCCAAAAAGGTCAAAATTCGCGAAAGGGGTAACATAAAAACCGAAAAGCTTAGAAAGTTGGTTTTCTGGAAGGTAGGTATGAATCTTACTCCTTGGGGAAAGTAAACTTTACTAGAATTCATTCCTGGTAAAGCTGGGGCCGGATGTCTAAAATATCCCACGGACCAAAAGATGGCACGGATGGACTTTTGATCTCCACGTGTAGCATATATTTACTAGTAGGCAACGCAGCGACTGTGAGCGAAAAAAATTGATTTTACGGCTGTGCTTTTTTGTCACTGTCCTCTCCGAAGTGTTAAAAGGTTAAGAGGGCAAAGACTAAAGACTTAGAAAGCGCTGGCGCTAGAGATTATTGGTGCGAATAAAATTGAAAGTACTTAATTTTAAGTAAAACCCTTTTTATATTCCTTTAATCAGATTTTCTCAAAGAGAAAGCAGAAATTCCATACAACTTAAAAAATTTATCATTAGAAAGAGCAGAGAATTGAGTTACTATAAAATTGAGCACAGCTGTTCTAGTTGAAGGTTGAACTTAAAGCAATTTGAAGAGTTGCAGTTGCAGTATATATCTTTGGTTTGCGTATCTCATGAGGATGTAGACTTTCTGCTCTGCTTAGGCTTGTAGAGATACATTTTGCGAATCAAAGTAGAGTAGAAATGTTTTATATTGTATTAGACATAATTTTTTGAACACATTTTGTCTGTTCTTTAGAAGGAGGAAATTACAGTTAGTTGCAAAATCCGTAGACGACAATTAAGGGAAGGCTTTCAAGCAAGTCTAGTGCTTAAATTTCGGATGGAATGTATATATATTTCAGGTCAACAATCACTTACTTCTGAAGATTATGTCGAGGCTATTCGAATACTTTGTAATAGTAAATCGCCAGATCTTCTGAAGAATTTTCCATACTTTCAATTCTCGAAAAAGTTTTCACTACTTTCAGTTCTCGAACAAAAATGTATGAAAATTCTGGGAATGGGACGAAAATAGGGCACATGTAGCATTTTTGTATTTTCTCTCGCAGAGGCAGGTGCAAAAAATTTTATTCATGACATGGAAGTGCTTCGGACATATTTTCCTCCGCCACGACAGACGGAACAAGCTTGGTGTTAAGATTTGTAGGAATGGACAGATTTTTCAAAAACTAACGGGTGTGTGTAGTTAAGGAATCCATGGTTGGGTAATGGACAATCCATGTTCACAATTTCATACTATTGGACAGTCAAATAGAACATAACAGTAACAGACTCATCCATCCATGACTAGCAAACTCGGTGTTATCTCCGTCATTTGTGTAACCCAAACCCAACTTAGAATACACCTTATCATTCCACTTTCCTAACATCAATTATAAACGTTGTTCCGAATCTTGTATTTGGTGAAATATCTGTGTAGTAAATAACCCTAAAGACGAATATGAAAGTAATTGGCTTGTATCAAATTGGAATTGTTTGCTTGCCAGAAGGCATTGTCAGTCAGCCAGTGGAGTGCGTTGATATAAGGCTTTCCATGAAGACATTTTGTTTCAAATATTGCTCAATTAAGTACGCAACTGATCCTGACAAATCCAATTAACCTTATTTCATTGCTCTGTTTACCTTTTAGTTTTCTTTGATGTTATGTTTGATTGAAAAGGTCGGTAGGCGGGTCGGTCGATTCGACTATACTACTGATAGCAAAGTGCATTTTAAATGTGGTATAATAACCTCAGATTTTAAGCACAAGCAGACCAGAACCAAACCGTAACCTGCGAAGTACTCATATAAGCTCGTAATTTTCACTTTACTCATTTCGTGATAATCAAAACACTACCCAATTTGTGTAATTCTTCATTACTTCGTTTTATCCTAGAAATGTAACGCAACTACATATTTGATGATCTTCAAATTGGGTGGGCAAATGTTAATGATCTTGATTCTGGGCCTGGACTACTTGTTCGCTAGTTCGGAAGCGGTTTAAGAGTATGATTTGGTGTCAGTTTCTTGTTAGGAATTCCAATCACAGAGTAATAAAATTTGCAAGTTCAAAGAGTGCTCCTTGTAAAGCTTCTGAAGTTTCTGTACATTTCCTGTTATTTTTAATTAATTTAAGCAGCGCGTGAGCTTCCAATGAGTGAAGACAATAATAGTGAATTTGTGTCGTGGAATCTCTATTGTAAGTACCTAGATTCTACTGAATTTCAAATTTTTAGACGGTAATTTGAACGGACATAGTGGTTTGATTTTCATGTCATATTTTCGATAATACAATTTCACGAAGCCCTGTGAATTTCAGCGGAGTTATATGATTATTTAATTTTGTGTGTTGAGATTTGAAATCTTATCTGGAATAATTCATAAATGAACTGATTCTAAGAATTCTATTCAAATGAGATCTCATTAGTTCTTTATTTTTCAGGAAAACATTTTGTTAAGGAAACGTGGATCAAGTGCAATCAAGGTTAGTTGATTTAATATAATGGAATAAGTTATTTTTATACGAATCAATATGTCATCTTATATATAAACTTCATAGCTCTTTTGATTAAAATATGTTTCATGTTCTAGGTAATTGATTTCGGCTCATCCTGTTTCGGGCACGAGCGAGTTTTTTCCTACATCCAAAGTCGTTTCTACCGAGCACCGGAAGTCATCCTGGGTAAATCTTTATGTACTTGTACTACTCCGACATCAACCAAATAATAATCATCGTCCAGTTACATTAATCCCAATCTCAAGATTAAATATAAATATAAATAATACTAATTTTTTATTCCAGGAATACCATATACAACAGCTATTGATATTTGGTCACTAGGGTAAGTCAACTTAACAACGCTAACAAGAAGATTACACGTACGTATGTTTTTTGATTGCTTCTACAGATGGAAGTAATCAACTACGTGAAATCTTGCAAATCGCAAATCGCAAATGATCGTCGCTCCTAAGAAGTGACAACTAAATATGTTCTCATGTGCATCATTTTTTTAATATTTTTTATAGTTGTGTGCTTGCGGAGCTAGCCACAGGTTATCCTCTCTTTCCTGGAGAAAATGAGGTACATGTTATTTTTAATCTCTACTCCGTAACTAACTTTTCCACTTTCTGTACCCGCACTTGAGTTAAACAATCGAGATGCTGGGAAACCTAAGCAAATATTATGTAGCATTCAGAAAGCTTCATGATAACGCGTTAAATTCGTACGTATTGTAGAGGATCTAACAAAACATGAGCTATCGTTAATAAAACTATACTAAAAGTAGGTTAGACTACTCTTACGTCTCGAGTCTCATTTACGATTAGGTAAGATACTTTCTCCAGTCCAAATTACTTCAAACTACTAATAGTCAACGCATTGAAAGAACATGCAAGTTCTGTGCATCCATTATCCATACAGGAAAACTAATACTACGAGTATCTCCGTGATATACGATAGGTTTCTAAGCTAGAACAGGAAGTCGGATGTATAGCTTGTTAAAGTGCATTTGCTCCGTGGCATTAAGAATGTACCCTTTATCTCAACGAAAAAAATATATGCTCAGGAGAAAGTAGTGCGCAATACTTTTACCGAATAGAGCCTAATTTACGTTTCTACAGGGCGGTTCATAAGAAGCTATTTTCTCTGCTTTACATCTAAGCGTCGGATGTACGAAAGGAATCATACGCAATCAGGCAGGCAGTTTTATACAGGCAAATTGGTCTGAGTTATTTTTGAATTTTCGTAGTCGGATAATACACAATTTAAAAAAAAGTATTCATGTAATCGTATATAAACTACGAAAAAGTAAAAAGTTTTTGTATGCTCAAGCTTGTGGTTATGAAGGCGTAGGTGTGTGTAATTGGGAAGTTTCTTCCTTTGTCTTGGAAAGTTTTAGGGTAGAAGGTTTTGAGCTTTTAGGTTAGCTCACCTTCGTATGAATGACGTAGTTACGTTAAAGTCATGATAATACTTTATTATTCCGAACTAATGAGGATGAAAGATTTTGAACTTGACTGACATGACGTAGGGAGTACTGAGTGTCTATAGGACAAGGAAGATGAGAGCCCTTTAGTCTCGGAGTACAACTTGTTAATCATGTTACCTATCCAATCTCACTAAATTGAGTAGAACATGATGTGTCAAACCTTAATTTCATTATTTCATGAATAGAGAATCGAAAACAAATTTCATTAGGAGTGAGTTGTAACATGGGACTTGTACAGGAATGCGACCACATTGTTCATTTTCTTTTTGATATTATGTGTTCACATTCACATTACACTTTCATGTATTACAGGTGGAGCAATTAGCTTGCATTATGGAAACTCTGGGAATACCATCGGACGGATTGATTACCATGGCCACTCGTCGTCGTCTCTTTTTTGATTCCAGAAACCAGCCGAGGTGTATCAGAAATAGTAAGGGTCGAGTGAGGCGCCCCGCATCCCGGGATCTTGCTGTTTCAATCAAATCTGCCGATCTTGACTTCATCTCATTCCTAAGGAAATGTCTCACGTATGTCACTACCAATTCACAAAATAACATTGTCTTAATGTTACTGAAAGGTTTTTTCGACCTCATGTCACTTAATAGCTTTCAAATACCGTTGACGAACCTTTACAAATCTATGTGGGGAATACTTTTACTTTTATGGACTCTAGTCATATTTTTCATTCATAAAATACAAATTTTTCACGACTGTGCATAACAATTTCCGATCGATTTTCAGGTCAGATTCGAAATTTTGTTAGGACTTCGTGAATATTGTAGAATTAAGTACTTCGACCTTTAACTGCTATTGACTCTCCTATGGTAGCAATTGGACGAAATAATAACTCAAGTGTTGATGAAGAATTGTCAGAATAGACCCTGTCTGCTTGAGAAATGATCTCAAACTAATCCACAAACAATTATTTCATAATTCATAACTAATCAAAATCAAGACTTCAGAGGGTCTTCCAAAACTTTCTTTTCCGAAATCGGACAACACTACTCCCTCAATCCCAAAAGTACAGCTGATCGAAATGTATTGGTTTTATGTAACAATTTTTATTAGAAACAATTGGACTGTGGAGAAGAACTGCGAGAGAAAGAGTTCCCTTTCCACCAACATTGATTATAATATTGTTAAATTTTGATTATTAAATAGGTGGAATGCAAGCGATAGGATAACACCCGAAGAAGGCCTCAATCATCCTTGGATTACCTCAACGGCTATGCAGAGTACTATTGCTGTACGGAAGAATTATGTCTAACTCTGGATAGTTTAGTCTATAATTTTAAGTTGCAGTTTGTAGAATTAGAGCCTAGATGGTAGATTTCTTAATGAAGTTACTACTTTGCGAAGTCAAATTTGTGATTCGTTGTTGTAAAAAGGAAAATAATTTGTCTTGTATGTATTTTATCTTCGCAAGATTTCTGAAATAGTTGTCAATTTCTGTCCAGTTGATTTCGTAGATTTTTCGTTCAAGTTCGTTCCAGTAAAGCTCGGGCAGCGTACGGCTTATCTATGCATTTCTGTCAACGTCTAAAACACTATTACATTTTATAACTTGAAAATCGTGAACTTTAGGAGGTAGAGACATTATGATCTCAGCGTTTTCTTCTGACATTGTTTCGGAATTCCTATTTCAATGGACGGAACAAGAATTTACAAAAACTGCACGTAATTCAAACATCCCAGGTGGTCTTTTTCTACTATCATTTTTTCTCGGTGTACCACGGAATCTACATAGTTGCTCGCAATCACAATGTTTTTTTGACAATATGAATTGACGGACCGACCGAAGTTTGTCGTGTGAGCAAATGTAATATACTGTTGTGTTCTGAATTGGAACAGGAATGAAGCACCAAGCTATGTAACTATAAAGTGAGATATTTAATTCCTATTTTGTCGTCTTTGTGTTTGTTTCGCAATTTTTTATGAGTTAACTTATTTCAACGAAACAATGCTAAGTTCGATAGATTTACAGGGTGGGCAATATACCCTTTGACGCCCAGCGTTTTAGTCAATACGAGGGAGTAAGAACAAATTCAGAATACTCATTTTGAGGATCATCAATCGTAGCTCAATGAGTCCTGTAATCGTTATATTATCCTGTCTAGATTCTTTTAATATTTGAATTTCACTATTAAGTTACGCCTACGGGCTATTAATTGGTCAAGAGTCTCGTAGAGTCAAAAACCCCCTGCAAGAATAGATTTTAAAGATAGGACTAGGACTCTATTTGTATTTATAATTATCTTTTTATATAGAATGTTTGTTATTATTTTGTAACATTGCTCTCAATTATGAAATTGACATAACATATGCTTGCTGAGATGATCGAACCCATTTAATTGTGATTGGGGTTTGCAATATCCACATTCCATTAAGGTGCATGAGCTGAGCTGAGCCAGCGAATCGATTATGTCGAATGTTCTGAGAACTCGTGACATTTTACAAAAGGAACTACGTGTTTGTGCTAATTACTGTTGTATAAAACAATCATCCGTGTGAAGTATTGATACTGTTTAAAAATCCTATTCCTTTCTGGCAAAGAAATGTCATATCGTTTTTATGTCGTTTGAAGTTACCGCAGCTACTAGTGCGTCCGCATATACATATTACCAAGTCTTTGTGAATAGTTGGAGAAATACTTCTGTAAGTGGGTTTGTTTATTATGATGTATTGATTAAATGTGTATTTGAGATACGATCGAGAGTTGAATAAATTGACTCAGTATGGAATGTGTAAAATATAAAATAAAACTTGAGACGTTACAAAATCATTATTTTAAATTGTAAATGTTGCTCAGGAAAAGTTAACACGGGCAAGCAGTTTTGATAAATCACAGCGTTTCTACAGGACACGATTAAATAGAAACAATTTTCAGGATCTTATGAATTTTGGAAAATATTTGTGAAAAATTCAATACAAAATATTGAATTCCGTGGTTATCAATATTGCCCCGTTCGAAATAGCCAGTAATACACATTGACTTCAGAATTCCGAATTGAATAATTATGTGACATTGGCCCCAAGCAGCGACATCTGAATAATACGGGATAACTTCTCTCCTCTTGCCAGTATCGGCCTTACAGGCTTCTAAAAACGAAAAATGAAACTAGAGAATAAACTCAGAATTTAGTCTTTACTGCTTTAACTAATTTCTATTTTACTCGTCCTCTCCCTATTCGTCGAAAATACACGGTTTTCTAAAAAATCATTTTTTGCCATTGGCTCGCTCATGTACATACTATTCCAATGTTGAGGGTCAACTTCTACAACATGGTAACCCAATATCTCTAGATGTCTTTTACGCAGCTTATAAAATCCCTTCAGACTTCTCTGACTTCTTGTGAATGCTCGATGTGGCAAGACTAGAATAGCAACTTTCCGACCTACGTCCACAGGTTTATCACTGGTCGGCCGAGAAAATATGCTTTTCTTCTTTTGAATAGACTTGATCGGGCGACCTGTTGTGTCAAATTCGACTAGAAAATCTGAAAAAAAATTGACAAGAAAAGATTACAGTAAAACGTGGGTTAATCTAAAAATGAGCAATCACTAATAGAATCCGTTAATTTACCGAGCAAGTAGAAATATGGAGAGTAAACGGCGCGTTTCACGAAAGTTGGGTCATTTAAAACTTCTCCCAACACCATATTGACCTCTCTGTGAATATAATATTCCACCGGATTATCTACGGAGAAAGCAACCGGTTAATTAGTAATGACCTCTTATTTTCTTGCAGCATATTTGCATTTTATACATGTTATACTACGCTTGTAATGCTTGCTTACTGGTAGATATCATATCCTCACAGAAATTTTTGTGAAACCAAGGCACGTTGGAATCCGGCATATCAATACAAACGGCACGATTTAATTCCATGAAGGCATGCCTCACTCGTAATGGGTAGGAACCCTGAAAAGATAACAGCGTTTAGTACACTTAATATTTAAATGAAATTATAGGATCGGTATTAAGGACGGACGCTGGGAACATGAAGTTTTCACAGACCTTACAGGTGAAACTTTCGTCGCTCTAAAATTTATAAAATAATTTCTTGGAAAATGATAGCTGCTGTATAACCACGGATTACTTTCTTTTCTAGTAACGTGGTTGGAAATTTCGAAGGTGTCGAAAAAGATCTCCCAGAGTAAAAAACACTCGATTTAGCACTATGCCCCTAAAAGATGGGTTCTATCGAGACTCTCACCTCGGGGAATTTTTTCGACACCTTCACCAAACTTTCTTGAATCCGTGGATTCAGAAGCATTTTCGTTAAGAAATGACTTTAAAACTTTAAAATGAAATTAAGCCAATTAAGGTCAGTGAAGATCTAAGGCCCACAGTGACCACCTGTAATGCGTGAATATGTCATCCGTAAAATATCCAACGGACATAGCGGCCAGGTGTAAAGTAAAACTATTTTGACTCACATATCCAACTGAAGTCGCCAATTCCTCATCAACTAAATCCAAGAATTGGACCGAAAATATATTGTGCACTAGCGAAGTGTGAAGAGTCCGGTAGAAGCAGAGAGCCAATGCAAATTGTAAAATCCCGTAAGGTTGAAGTTTAGTAAAATGTCTGCAAAGAATTCATTAAATCTGAAATAAAGTAAATGATACGTCATGGGCACATAATGAGATGTCGACCTCATGAACAAAGTTTGGGAATGTCCTAAACTTCAGATGTACTGTCTTGTATAACCCTAGTGCTCCCTGGTGCCATCGATACCGTCACCGTGATTGACGAGTGACTGTTAAGTTGAGATTTCACGATTTCAGTTTAATACATTCATAGCTCACAAGGTCAATACCTAGTTCTACAAGGAAGTTTAGTCGAAAATTCTATGTAATCTTAACGCTCAGCCTGAACTTGAGAAAATTCTTAAATCTTTGAAAAATAATAAAGAAATCTTTGCTTACTTCTCCAGGCTATCGTGACAAAGCTGAAAAACATTTGATGCATCGTCGATAGGATCAGGAGAATGGGATTCATGTCCAATACTGTAAGCAAGGCACGTAAACTTTTCCGCCAAATCCGGACTCACTGAAGACGGGTTCTCGGAAATGAAATTCTCCAGCATTTGAAAAACTGGAGGGTAGTTATAATTCGTACAAAGTAATGTCGTAGCCATTTCTCTCCCGAGTTTTGAATCCACACTTTCGATATTGGTCCGGAGAGTCCACCTCTTGACGGCTTCATTAAAAACCGGAGAGTCACCGAAGGCTCTTTTAATTGACAAATGTATTTTGGATATCGAAACACATTCATTTGTCGTCAAACGACTTTCACCTTTCCCTGTCGTGTCTTCTATTAATTTGTCATTTACACAGTCTTCAATCTTCGTGCAAAGGTCCATAATTTTATTAAAATATCTAGGGTGATTTCGCTTGGAATCTTTCTGGTAAAATAGGGAAGCCTCGATACCGCGAGCAATCAGATGCAAGTCTGCCACTCGAAATTGATGAGCTACACTGTGAATCAAAGATTCACACAAATTATTCTGAGTATATATTTGATCTGATGGCGAACCAAAGGCAATTAAAAATGCTAAGGCCCGAGCTTTATCAGAAGGATAAACCAAACTTGGATGTTTTTCTTCGTCTGAATTTTTCAAATAAGAATAGAGTATGTTCGTCATTTCATTTTCAAAATCTTCATGTCGATATGAAAAGTTCAGGCTGTGATTGAATGACAAGTAATCAACGGTAAAACGTAGAACTTTCCGAACCTCACTTTCGTTGGGTTCATTCGCTGCTGTTTCCGCGGCCTGAGATATAAGTTTTGTCGCTTTTGACCAAAATTTATCATACAATTCTACATCATTGATTTTGACAACTTTAAGAATTTTTAGTAAGACGTGTGACACTGGCTCAAATTGTGGGTAGTGATCCAAGTACTCGCGAACATAGTTAGCGAGTTGCTGCCTTTGTCCCAAGTTTCTTACAAAAGGTACAATACAAGTAATTAGATCCAAACGCGGAGAATCACTGTCTTCCTCAATCAATGTAGAAATTCTTGAAAATAGTGTGTCAATCAATTCCATTGGTTCTTGTGGGCCGGACTCAAGAAATCGGTGTAGAGAAAGTATTTCCAAGACCGACATTTCACTCGATCTCTCTGCAATCAGTTTGCCAACTTGCCTTATAAGAACTCGTGGTGAAGTGTCCAACGAGGCAACAGACCCAAGCTTTGTATCAAGAAGACAAAGTAAAATTTTGCAAAGTGTGACTATTTCCAATTTTAATTTCTCTTGTAAAATATTTCTAATATTGCTCCGATAAGATTGGATCATGGTAGCAGAGAGTAATCGATGAACACTTCTCAAAGTGATGGAAATGAGGCGAATAGACAAGTCGTCAGTCATATTTGTCTTCAAATGAGTAAAAACATAGGGAAGAAAGTTGACCATGACAAGTGCCCCGTAAGTACTTTCTGATTTCATACAAACGGCGAGCCGGGACAACGCCGGAAGAGTAAAAGTTTCCTTTCTTTTAAGACATTCTTCTATCAAAACTTGACAAGGTGGTGATCTCATGGAATAATCTAATCGTTTCAAACATATCAAACAGGCTGCTAGAGGTTCGTCTTCCAACACCTCTACGTGAGCAACTACATGGTCAACAATTTTTTCGGAAAATATTGGATGATTCCGAAGTTTTTCTATAAAACTTTTACGATTCGTAAAATCTTTGACAGGGTCAAAACTTGGTCCAATTCGGAAAAGGATTTTCTGTAAGTCCCACAATGAAACAAGCGCTTGGCTAGTGTATTTCTCGTTAACATTTTCAGGAGCAACAGAACTTATAATGTCCAGAATTTCTTGAACTGTTCCGACTTCAAATAAATCTGATAGAACTTGATCGTTGTTGTCCGGATACAGCTTAATCCTCACATGAGACAAGTCATCATCTGTTCCCGCCCAAAAAGTTCCTTCAAATTCATTTCCACCTTCTTGAAATGTCTCTGACAATTGATCAGGTTGACCTTCAGTACCTTCACCAAAAGATTTGACTGAAAAGTCCCGAATATTCATGGAAATATTTCGATTTTGAAAAGCTTGTCCTTTCTGGCCTGAAGGAGTTGTGCAGGCGCATACTCGTAAAAATTTTAATTTTATTCGAAAAAGTCTAGGATTTAACTGTAACATACCTGTCCTCAACATTTCAACAAATTACCTCACATTCGAACTGTCACTGATTATTGTAATCATTAGTCGTGTTTGCATTTATTACTGATGGAAGAGTTCTTCGGACATTTTTCAAAAAAGTTAAACGTGGAATCACTCAAGCGTCGTCGCAGTTGTTAGCACTACTTCACTGTCTACCGTCCGCATCAGTTTTCATAAAAATGTATACCGGAAAAAGGCCGATAATTTGCAGAAAACTGAGATTCAAGCTTCCTAGAAATTTCCGGGAGTCAGGGTTTCCTGTGAAATCAAAAATTAAAGTCAGCCGTTGTTCTTTTTTTTCAAAATTCAAACCGAAAACTATGATTACCAAAAATCCGAAAAGAACTTCAAAATTTCTCCGGCATTCGGTTTTCTGATACTCGGTCAGTCCGTAGTCATCCTAGTTAGCACCTCCACCAGCCCACCATTCGTCATTTTACAAAATATTACAAAAACTCTGATTACTGAAAATCAAGAGAGAATAATTTTGATCTCGCATTTTTCTTCAATTAATTTTCAACTTACTTTCAAATTATGACGTAATTCCCCGCCAGTAAACATTTATTTCCGTGCATTATTGTGCATGTAAAAGAGCATGGACATTTTGCTCAATGCTTCCTCCATATTCCAGGCCGGGAAACTCAGGTGGGTTTTGAATTGAATAACAATTTCAATTATTGCGAATTTTCATCATTTCATCATTTCCGTCGAATTTGCAAAGTCATTTTTATAAAATAACACCATTACAAAATTCTCTGTCTGTTTTCAAGTTTTATTTAGGCCCCTTTATCACTGGTCACCAGTTAATTGTATCTTGTACGTGGATTGTGTCTTGTGCCATCCATAAGTGTGCCAGTCGCTTCCGGTGTCCGGTCGTCTCGTCAGTGTGTTTTACAATTGATCGAATTTAGGAAAATATTCTGAAAAATGGCACTTTGTTGCTTAAGTCGAGCCAGAACAGTTATTTTCCAAACGAATTTTGGACTTCGTCACAGCATTTTTCGGAACGCTCGTTTATCATCAACACCGGCTGAAGGACCGTCAACGACACCAGTCAAGGAATCCCTCTTCACTCGATTTAAATCAATGTACAGAGACTACTGGTATGTCCTTGTACCGGTCCACGTCGTCACCTCTGTTGGATGGATTGGTGGATTCTATTATTTTGCCAAGAGGTATAAATAATGTATAAATATGTAATTATGTAAAACTAGTTCGGTCTAGTCATTAAGGGTAAGGCTGTAAGAGAAAAGATATTCACCTTAACGTTCCACTGACTGTTAAATCGAATACATGGTTTTGCAAATGAAGAAGGCTCTTTTATAAAAATATGTATCCGTGGGTCGATGGGTCTTCTCGTAATTGTATAGAACATTCTCATACGAATCAGTACTTTCGTTTACTCATATAGAAGATTGACGCGATTAGAAAAATGGTAAGAAGCGTAAACCCTTAATATTACAAAGGCAAGGGCAAGGGCATTTAGCCCAGTTTCTCTACGGGCGTCTAACGACTGATTATTTCCCAAGAAAATTGTCCCAAGCAATCCTGAGAGGAGTGTAGCGCTGGGATATGGACCAATGCTGTGTTGCTCAAATTTTTCCGAGTTAAATAGGGAGATTTTAGTAGCTTTGAAGGAGACAGTCAGACAACTTATGACTTAATTGTTCGTCATGTCCGTATTCCATAAGTTTCAAATCCAAAAAATGCTGGCCCATTGAATCAAAAGAAAATTAAATTAACTTTTTATGAAAAAAGTTGTCCCAGAATACGTTTACTTATACGGACTAGGAAATGTGTGTTGTCATCCCGTGTCGGTTGTGCCACAGAAAAGCGAGCGAAGCCTAGCTCTGCTTTCCCGTCTTTTGAAATTTCCAACCTGGCATGGTATAACTTTACGCGAATATCATTAAAAGAAATACTATTTATGTATTTTTTATATACAATTATATACCAAATATTCATTGCGATAATTCACTTCACAATATTCATTTAATAAGTCTTTCTGTACCATCTGAAATGTCAGGACGTTTCGACGTGGTTTGTTAATGTCATGTTAATATCGGAATTCGGAACTGGAATAAGCCATTGAATTGAATTGAAATTTTGAAAAATTCATTCGAAACTTCGAGCTTTTCCACGCAAAAAATAAACCTTGGGGTAAACACGGGTTATACTCTGAACTTGTTATCTATCCTGCGCTGTGCGATGACAGAATTTAGGTAATCACACATTCTTAGTGAAATGATGGCTTGTCGTCTATTTCTCAGGGCTGATAATCGAAATTATTTTTTCCGATTTCGATTCCGATTATTTTTTCGATTATTTCAGAATTTCAATTCCGATTCCGATTATTTTAGAATTTCGATTCCGATTCCGATTATTTTAGAATTTCGATTCCAATTCTCGATTTCGATTCCGATTATTTTAGAATTTCGATTATGATTCTAATTCCGATTCCGATTATCATAAAAATTTCGATTATTTTTCGATTCTAATTCCGATTCCGATTACCATACCTGGCCTTCAAAAACGTTTGACTCGCAATGATTGTGAACGCAAAAGCAAAATATCCCCACCCTGTTGCCCAATTCCACAACTTTTACTGCAAATTTTTACTATTCGAATCGGAATCGTAACAAATAAATACGAATTTCGATTCCGATTCCGATTATTTTAGAATTACGATTCCGATTTTCGATTCCGATTCTGATTATTTCAGAATTCCGATTCCGATTTTCAATTCCAATTCCGATTATTTTAGGATTTAGATTCCGATTCCGATTATCATAAAAATTTCGATTATTTTCCGATTACGATTCCGATTCCGATTACCAGCCCTGCTATTTCTACGAGGGACCCCGCCCCCCACCCCACAAATAACAATGCTATACAAGTGGTCCTTCATGATAATACTAATCCCTATTAATACTAACAAATACTTCTTTATGTGGATTTTCAGTGGGGTTGACCTTGGTCACTATATGAAGAAAGTCGGGATAAGTGAGTCTGTAGTTGACAAAGTTGCTCATTCCGGAGCTGGACATCTTGCTGTTGCCTATGCCCTTTATAAAATTGCTACGCCAGCAAGATATGCTGTCACTTTAGGTAAGGGAATTTTGAATTTGATGAGTTAAAAAGGGAAAAAGCAAAGGTTTGGTTAGCTCGAGAATTCTTTGGTTTGTACCACCCAATAACTCAGGTAATATATTTCCTAAAGAACAAGGTCCCTAAAAAGCTATAAATTCCATCCCATTCTTGTTTTCGTATCTCAAGGTGTGGTTCAAGACCTAGACGTGTAAAAACCTAATTTATGTCTCACGCTTTTACCCGTCCTCTTTCCCGTCGTCTCCTGAATTAGTCGGTTACCAGCATGCGGTCTATTGGAATGGTTTTATCTCTTTCCGTTGGAATCTCTCCTGTTCTTTATATTTCTGGTTGGTACCGGCTTAATTTTGCTCTCTCAAGACACTCAGAGCTGTATCGTTCTAACGAGGTAGCTGATAAAATTGAACAACGGAACCTCCAGCAAGGACGTAGCTCTTGTCTTTAGTCTGTGATTCTTTGTGGAATTCGGTTTAAATTAAGGACAGGGATACGCGGTGTTGACCATAAGACCGCAGTCTTTGCTTCGTTGAGGTAATCACAATTAGCTCTACGGTTTCAGACATTCAAAGAGTTTCTTCATAGCTTGCACTTCGTGCATGCCGGCCGGTGGGAATTAAAACTTATTTTGCAAAAATATTCATGCAGATCGTTGTTTGGGAGTCTCAGCCCAAGATATAATCATGTCGTAGTCGTAGTGTATCTTATGGTTTTGTCTCATCATCATGTAGTATATTTGAGTATGTCTCACAGTGCTCCAGTAAGTCCAATCCGTTCGAGTTAGAGCGAACGGAACAACAGTTGACTTCCGGGATTGACACCTTCTGTGTACTGCGTATCTGTGACACGAACTGTGTCAAGAAGGTCGAACTCTGTTAGCCTAATTCCACTGGCGATTTCCCGTAGGTGTTCTTGTTCTGTACTTCCTATAAAGGAAACAAAACATTGGTTCTATTATGGCATATAGTATTCAATCCACCACGTAGCCAGATTGATACTTAAGTATAACTTGAGAACATGTTTTCGTAAAACTTGGTATGCAGTCTAAGCAGACTGTCGTAAGAACTCAAATTAGTCAGATACGGAAATTGTGAAGGTGTAACTTTTAACAACCCGACTCTAAAGCAAAGAACTGAATTGATTTTAATTTTCCTGCCCCTTCAATGATATTTTGCGTTTTCCGTCTCGTTCAGTACACACCGGTTAGTCTAGCCGCACCAGTTTATCCTCCTGTCAAGCGTACAAGATATATTTTGTAAAATGAATGGTTTCCTTTTTACGGTCTTGTGCCTTTCCCTTTGTTTTTCATCCGCTTGTGCAGTCATGTTATCACCATATCACTTTTTCAATCTTCCCCATTAGACCATCCATTGTGTTATGTGTATTGTAAATTTTATCTTCTGATTGATGAGTTTTCCGGACACCTTCACCTTTTGCTCACACGCCAGGCGATATTGGGTTCAAAACCAAACTACTTATAATATCGGAACCAAAATATTATCTCTTTGCAGCTAGCCAAGTCAGCTCCACCAGATAAAGCTAGTCAGTTAATTTTTTTTAAACTTGGGTAGGCAAACTTTGACCGGTGAATTATTTTGCTTTGATAGGTGGAACGACCCTTGCCATCAACAGTTTACGGAATATGGGGTACCTCACGGCCCGGCAAATCATATCGAAGAATAGAGACAAATTCTTGAAGAAAGGTAAAAAGATTCCACCGACCTGATTAAATTGTCCATAAATATTAGAATATAAGTTAGACTTAATTAGCTACCATCTTTAAATATCTTGAAATGTTTATAAGTCAAAATGTCTTTCGCAGCCCCTCATCACTTTTAACTTATGGACATTATTCGCAAAACAGTCCTCACTCCTTGGCTAACTTCCGGTCTGACGCTTTGATGGTATAAAATATAAGAGAACCCCCAGGGGAATTTTTCCGGATCCCTGGGATATTAAAAGAAGTAAAGACATATGCCATGCCACTAGTACTTGAATTACCTCATTACAATCTTTTCTGCTTTAATCAATTGTTAACACTTTAACGGATCAATGACGAGACTAGGATGTAGTCGATGTGCTAAGATCGTAATAATACAATGTCAGCAAGGAAAGATACTTACTTCCGTTGAACAATAACGGAGAAATCAAGTGAAAGCAACTCGATTGCTTTCACTCAAATAAGTGGCAAAGTTTTGCGATATGTCAAATGAGCCTCTTCAGCGGGCGAAAGATATTATTTGGATGCAAGTAGTAGTACTATAAATTCAGTTAGTCTTTCGAGTTATTATTTTGAACGAGAATTGTTGTGTTTAGCATATAGTAGATAATGACAAGTGTTGTTTTATTCATTTCTGATACTGTAAGAGAATTTATTTGTACCAATTACTGTGCTGAATCCTTATTGTTACAAAAAAAGTTAACCTCGCACGTACATAGTGCTGGATAGTGAATAATGCGAAATTTATTATTGTATGTTGTGTTGTATTAATAAGAATGAGAGCCAAAAGGAAAGTCGTGTTGTTGAATAAAATGTGATTTTTGGACTTTGTATTCTGAAGCTAAGCTATCTGAACGTTCGTGCCGAGATGGAGTTTGAAAAGTAGGAAGGAAGCAGCAAGGTTCTGAAAAGATATTAGTTGATCTAGCGAGAGTGAATTGTAAGTGGAGGGTTAGATAGATGTGAAAGAACAGAACACAACAGACGGGGATTTGTTGTAATAAAAGATAATGATGGTTTTTTGGTTAGGTTTGGGTTTTTGAGGGAAAGATAGGTAATAGGTGGTAAGGTTAGGTTATAATAAAATAAATATAGACTGTCTGGCATGCGTGTGCCATTTCATAGTCATCCAAGTTCACCCAGTGTTTGAGCAATTTAGAACAAAATTTAACCGTACGGGTCGGGGTTTAGTCCGTGCTGGTTCGGTTTTGTTGGAAGGTGAAAGGGAATGTTAGGGAAGGGGGAACGCCCTTATTTTTGAAAGAAATTTCAGTGGTACGCGTTGCGTTGTGTTACCTGTGGGGTAAGTAGTGTAGTAGTAAATAGGTAGGTGAAGGTCAAAAAAATTCTGGATAGGATAGGATGAGGACGGATGGATGGATGCGGTCGTGACGTGAGGAAATCTCTGGTAGACTGGCACTCCAGCTGAGTGAGCTGCATGCTGCATTCTGCATTCTCCTGTTGTTCACCAGTAATGCCTGTATAAAATTAAAGTTAGAAAAAAATTTAGGGGTAGGGTAGGTAGAGTAAATGAACAAAAGAGAAGAGGTAAATACTTATGGGTGAAAAAGAGTTCTTCAGTTGTTCAGGCCGATGGAAAGGGCACGTCATGACATCGTCTCTTCTGGATACTGGACGTACATACATATAGGAATACGAACATCAGCATCACCGAAGAGATGAAAACAACACGGTTGAGTCGTCGTGTTGGTGAGATTACAAGTTTAGAAGAGATGATGGTCGAAGGGTGAAAAAGCCATGGGATAAGTTTTGGTCCATGCATTCAGCATCTACAGCATCACATCATCATCATTTTTGAACTCGACGAACTCCTGGACCATTCTGTATGAGTGTGAATCAGATTCAGAATGAATGGGACTTGAGTAGTTAGTAAGTTAAGAGTCTGAAGGGTTGGTGGAAGCTGAAAAGGATAAGGAAGGAAGGAAGTTCCCCCCAAAAAATCCTAAATGGGAAACACTGATTGACGAAGAAAAGCACCAAACCGGGTCGGGTGCCTGCCTGCACGGGTTGAACATTAAACTGAACGCATGGAGAAGTAAAAGAGGAGATTTTCAAGTAAGGCGAAGATGTGAGACGGGTTTCCCTTTTATGTCATTTTCATTCCAAGTTTGGTCTTTAGTCCTCCGTCACATTCCGTCCGGGGTTGCTGCTGGAGGAAGGAACTGAATACTGAAGAGAAGACCTCGAATACGAATGTCTTAAGTCAATTATCACTGAATTGTGTGTGCACGGAATCTACGCATGTTGAATGTGCACTCGATACTCAGTTGCAGTTGTCTGAGTGAAAGCGAAACGATTTTCACTCAAAGTGAATCTTGGAGGTTTGCACACATGTACGAGTAATTTTTTTTTATAAATCACGGTACGGTGAGAAAAGAACAAATAGGTTCCGCAGTGCCGTCGCCTTGTGTTATTTCTTGTTGAATGTTGAAGGATGTAGTAGTATTGGTATTGGCTCAGTGAGAGTGTAAGTGAATGTTCCAGAGAGTCAGTAGTTCTCTCCAGTGAATTAGAATTTGGGAATGGGGAATTTGTCATTCCCAATGTTGTGAGAACTGAGCTCAAGAATTTCATTTGAAGTTCAACTAAAGTTTGTTTAAATGACATTGATGATGATGGGGAGTTGAAGAAATAGTGAAAGAATTGAAATACATTTCGGTCGGAAAAATAGATTTGTGGGAAAGGAACTTGATTTTGGATTGCGGAAAAGTGTACTTGACTTGGTGACAACCGACGTAAGAGACTTCTTTCTGTTTATGCGTGACTGGTGAAGTTTAGAGAAACGTGGATAAATTTGTGGACTCGAGATTTGTGTGTTTTGAAGGAAATACAATAAATTGTTCACGAGATGAAAGAAAGATTTTGCTGTGGACCTAAGAGCAAGAAAATTACACCGTCTGTCTCTGCTCCTTTACATCTCATTCTACAGGTTTGAAAATTAATGTTTCTTTTTTACTCTTTTTTATTGCCAAATTGTAGTATGTGCAAATAGTCAAATTCACGTTTCTCAATCCTTAGAGCTCATTAATTACGCGGGCCACCTAGACTGGTTTTATTTGCTTTACGTGGGTTCGTGCATGTTTTTCATTCCACGTTGTTCGTTCCTTCGAGTTCCGGCAATCCAATCCAATGTATTAAATTTCCACCAGTTAAGTTTGACTTGGAATGCAATGAAGAAAAAGAGCGAGAGAGAGAAGTAATTCGGGTTTTACAGGAACGATTCTCATTGTCATTGTCATCCACACTTGATTATCCATTAAATGTCCTGACAGAATTATGTACAGGTGCATGTCATCCTAGTTGTTTCTGTTGATTTGTTTTAATTGAAATGTGTAAGAGAGGGAAATTCGCAGGTGAGATAGTCTTCGCCCTTTTGCATTGTTGCTAGTTCGCTTCTCTTTGATAAAAAGAAAAATCCAGTCTGTAAAATGTGATAGGCATTTACCTTGTCTTTTAAGGATGCCGTAAATCACTGAGAAGCTGTAGTAAAATGGAAAATACTGGACTTTGCCGCCCCTTATAGTACGCCGATATTATTTGGTTTGAACACTAGAACAACTCATGACAAAATCACATTATGTAAAGTTAATTGGAAAATCGACTCACGGTTTTTCTCAAGGTAAATGTTAAAAGGCAGAAGGGTTGGCAGTTGGCGATTTTATGGGATTTATGCTGTGACAGAATTATTAGACATTTTTCATAGGAAGAAGCTTTTTTGTTTCAGGTCAGGCCACAAGACAGGAGCTTAAACCTGTTAGGTTTTTGGGTTTCATTTGCTCGTCATTCCTCCATGTGGAGTGGAATGCTGTCAAAAATCAGTAAAATCTCCAACACCTCATTGACAGCTTTTGCCACATGTATCTTTGCTAAAGAACGAATGAATACATTTAGTTCAATGAGGGATACTCCATTCTTTACAAGACAGACAAGTGAGTACTGTAGAGTAGATTGTAATTCTGTTCAAGAATCAAAGTGTAATTGACTAACTTCTGTAACTACTTCAGTTACTAACTAACCGTTGTTGGGAAAAATTGAATTGAAAGATATTCTGTTTGTTTCTGTCTCAGTGGCAAGATTAGGAGATAAGGTCCTTAGGTCTGATTTGTAATTTCAAAGAGTGAACTTTGATGTTTGTTGGCAAAAATCTGATTAATTTTGTTGGACTTGACTTACGATTAGTGATTGTGTTTGTTTGGTGATGAAGAACAGATTAGTCAAACACGTCAGCTTCTACCAGGTAAAATTAAGGTGATTTTGTGTGTGCGTGTTAAGTTGCATTCTTTTTAGAGTAGTCAGTGTAAAAACCTGGACTCTGCGTTTGCACGTGAATCAGAAAAGATTTGTGGCTTCAACTTTTCCTGGTTCCTTCTACTGATTTATTCCAAAATGCGTCGAAGAATTATACTTATTTCGTAGCCCTTTAGGCAATGAAACTGGTTCACTTGTCGGCTGATTCATATTTTACGAACAAGTGAAGGGCAAACTTTTGTATCCCTTTTGCAAACATGAGTCAATAGAGCATTACTAAACTTGCCTTTTCTGCCGAAATGAGGTGACAAGTGCGTTCCAAATCCGGATCCGCACTTTTATTGCTGGTACGTGTTTTGAATAGGACCTGTCTTTCCGCAACCAACTGGTCGTCTTTCGACCGAAAACTTTTACCTATGTTGTCAGTTGTTAATTTTTACAGGTAGAGTCCGATTCCTTAAAGCAAGTGATGAATCCATCTACTAAACCGAAATACTTCTGTTTATGGAGAATCCGGAGAATTCAGTATCAGCTCAGTAGCAGCGACGAGCTAGTAGAACATTAAAGAGTCAAACAAAGTAGAGAAGTTAATTTTGACGTAACTCACAATTAGTAATTAGTGGATAATATTCTGAACAGTGGTGCCAGAAAACACGCTCTAATTTGACTCTAGAGTTAAGTCTGATTTTTTTCTGCACCTCTTCGTGCGATATTGCATACCATTCCTGTCGTCCCATTTTGTTAGTTTTTATCCCCTACAGTCAGCAGTGTTAGACTATTTTGAAATCACGAAATTAGTAAGTTATGTTCCAGGATAATTAGTATTAATCCAATAATTCCTTCCCCCCCCCCCCCCCGAACCCGAATGTTCAATCACGGATCATACAACTTCAATTAACCTTGGCATTCTTGGCTTTAACTTTATGCGTTAAGAGAGGTTATAATTTCATTCCAAATAGTGTTGAGAATTTCATTCCAATCATTCGGGCTTCAGAAGGGAAAACAGTTGTTTGTGGAGAATTAGGAGAGGTATGAAAATTTTTCGTCAACAAACAGATAGATTTTTTATTCTAGAGAGCTTACGAGACGTTCGATTTGATTCAAGGATTTGGTGAGAAATGAAGTAACGTTAACGTTAGAATTCATTTTCGATAGGTGAGAAATCTGGTTAGCTTACGATGTTCACACAAAAGACTCCACCGCGCAGCTTTTTCATAACTTCTTAGTGTAGCAGCTTGAAAAATAACGGATAGGATGGATAGGATATCAAAATGAAATGGATGAAACTGAGAAGTTAATGATATGAGATATGGCAGGACGGTATAAAATGGGTACAATCAAATTGGAAAATGCATTTGGTGATACCTTGAGAAATTGTTAGTTTCATCACGATTAGTGCAGCCCTAACCTGTCGGCCAAGGCTGCTCGTTCATTCTCTTCGTATCAATTTCTTCCGGTTTTATGGACTTAACATGAGTAATGGATCGATGACACGCCTGATTGCTTAGTCGATTTTCCAGGTATCGTCTTTTTTCTCATCAAATTGGACTCTCCTTCAAGATAACGATTCGATTCAGAAACTGTGTATTACTTCCCATTGTAAGGTCGGTTTGTGAGAGAGTGATAAAGTCAGAAACAATGTTTATTTTTCCTCGTAGAGGTAATTCGTTCTATTTTGCTTGGAGCAAAATTGGTTCACGTAGGCATGATTATTCTTCTTCATAATCATGGGTACATCAAAATGATGTAATGTTAATGGTACATGATAGACGATTTTGTTTATGATGTGTTTTTGGTTACAATATAGGCCCCTTCTCCTGCATCTCACGAATGGAGACGAGTACCCGCGGTGAAACGGTTGTGTCAGCTATGTCATTTGGTAAGTAGACTGATTAAGTAATTATAATTAAATTATGATTTTCAAGCTAGGTTAGCAAATCACCGAGATTTAGACTATTCATCTGAATGAATCTTAACTCTTAACTAATTTCACTACTAAAAACCGTAGGTCGTCGATGGACAAGGAGTTAGATGCAAAAGTTGTGGACTGAATGCTCATTCTCAATGTGGTAGTTATTACCCAGTGAATCTTACAACTTCTGGTTCAAGTATCATCAACCCTACAAACAATTCAAATAAATATAGTAATCTTGTGACGACTGCTACTTGTGCGAGTAAGAATTCTTCCGCATGTCTTGGGATTCACGGGACTAGTAGTAGTGGTGGTGGTGGTCACGGTCTCCCTGAGTCCAACTTTGAGCCAAGAATCAAGAAATTACTCCACGTATCTATCCCTTTTCCACCACACAGTGCCCAAAGTGATCACAGTCACAGTACAAGACTCTCATCTTGTGGGGATTCATCTGTAGCAGCTTCGACTGCGATTGTCGTGGTAAGCCAAGTCGTATTACTTCTCTTGTACAGATATATTTATATAAATTCGCACCCTCGTTAGCAGTGCAGTCACTTCAAAAAAGATAATTTGATTTTGGAACTCCTGCTGGCCGTCCTCTATGAACCTCTAGATTCCACAAGAAGTACCTGTACGATTAATGTATAATGACACACCCAAGCGCACGCGTGCTGACCTCGCATCTTTCGGACATTGAACGTTTAGTCGATTTATACCATTTTTTGTTACGTATGCAATGGAATTGAACTTAATACTGCGAGGTGGAAACAAGTACTCTTTTATGTTATGTTATGATCTCCTTTTGACTTAGCCATCAATTTTCACAATATACTGATGTGTATTATATAGCGACAAGCGATGACCTCTTGAATCTCATATTGCACGTATATTGAATCTCGAAACCCTGTATACTGCGTATTTTAGCACCTGTGCCCCCAGAAAGTCAAATAGAAATGCCTGGCAGCATTATATTACGGCAACATTTTCAGAAAGTGGAGTGATCATTGCTAAATAGTATAGGGAACCAATCAATTCTAACATTTTCAAAAAAGAATTCTCATGTACGCTCCGCTTCATGTCCAGCAGAAATGCCATCGCCGAAAGAAAAATGTGATATATACATTTCTTATTACCGCCTAATAATATTTGCAATTATGTTAACTAGTTTCCACTCTAATATAAGGTATGGCATTGTTTTGTTTAAGTTTTGATGGAGTGCTCACTAAAAGTCTACACCCACTAATTTCTTTATTCAATATTACTTGGTTTATCCATGATGGGAAGCGACGCTTAAACTTTAGCTAGAGGTTATTGTGTTAGGGTGGATAGGGTAGAGTTACATAAAATTTCCTTAATAACATGGTTGCTACTCACGATCCTTCACTCATATGTACTTCGGCGTTAAGCACTTGGAAGGAATTTCATCATAAATAAATAGAATACAAATGCCGGAAAGATGATGGACTTGCTTATATTATGGTTATGTGGCGTAGGATAGGGTATTAGTTTGTACAATGTAGTTTGTAAGAGATGCCAGATGAAAGGTTAATTTAAGAATGAGAGGTTCGTTTTGCTTATGCCGGGACCGGTCTGCAGTAGTTGTGGGCAATTCTTTGAATTGGGTAATTCGTGAACTTCCCAGCCAATGCATACGAGGAGTGAACAATAATTCTCTTTCGTTTTATTGTTATCTTGTTCCCGAAATTAATAGAATAGAATAGAATAAGGTTTATTTCCGTGTCAAAGTTATAAGACTTAATCATACAATTCCTCACATTCGCCAACAATGTTTAGGAATGCACACCAAAATTCCTGAGATTCCACGCACGGTTTCGGTCAGAGAGAGAGTCAGAGAATTCTTTATTAAAGTCATAATGCTCCATAGCCCATACAGTTCAGTAAAATAACCAAATTGATTTCCAATGGGTGTCACAATATTCCGACTAAATTAAAGCATGCTGTTTTAAACAACAAATTGTGATCGTGTTTTCTAAATTTACAATATCAGAGTGTCATGATTCAACTTTTCATTTTAATTCTGACGCTTATTATGGAAGATTCGTATTTTGAGGAAATATCGACGATTATTTAAAAAAAAAAAAACGAAATCCGTAACCGAAACCCAAAATTGCGGAACATGTGCTCTGTCGATTCAAAGTGTCAGACAGTCGGTGGCAAATTATAAGCTTGGTGTAACGGAGTCAAATACGAAAAACGTCCTGACAGACCTATTTCTGCCAAGAATGAAGATAACCAGTGCTCGGGTAAACAAAATTGAGGAGCCTGACCTTCTATTTATGGCTAGGGAATTAGCTAGTGACTGAAAATATCATTAGTTCGGTTCTGAAATTTTTGACTCAAAAACTTAAGGGGTGGTGCCCAAAATGGTGGCAAATGATGTGTATACACCAGAACTCGGATTTGGAATATGAACATCAATAAGCATAGTATAACTGTCTCGGAACTACGCCACGGAGAGGATTTTTTCGAAAAGTGAATTAACACGTTAGAGATGCTAGGGTTAAATGGAATCGCAGTTCTTGGACACTGGTCCATCGAATTTTGAAAAAAGAGCTCCGTACCATTTTAGTTCAAATTGGCTATCTCACTTTGTCCAAAATCGATTGAAATTATAGCGTACTATTTGCCGTGCGAATATGATTTCGAATTCTTCCATGTAACTATGTGTATTTCTAATGTTTACTTTCCCTGAGTTTCAATCTTCATTGCGATAAGGTGGTTCAAATTTTCTGGTTCCGTTCGCGATTGTTACACTCGAATGTCATCTTTTATTTATTTTCATTCCAGTGTAGGTCAATTTAAATTAATTAAATACTTTGATCTGGACCGAAGTGGAATAAAGGAACTGTTGGCGTTGAGTAGGAATAAAAAGTCAGCCAGTTGTATTAAAAGAGTATGGGAGGTCATTCACCCCATTCGTTTTGGTTCTTTCTGCTGTAGCAAAATAAATTGAGCTCGCATTTCAAATCCTTTGAGCTCAGTCAACTAACTCTATTTTTGTTGAATTTTTTACGCATAGTCCCGACTTACCTTAATTCAGATAAATTCGGAGCATCTATTAGTTAAGGAACGAATTCCCATAATATAGGGTTTATTAATTTAAATAATCTGGAAACAGCGTGTATAAGCTTAAATTAAATTCCCAACTTGGGGAGTCAAATAACTATCTAAACAAACTCATTTTCTTCACCAGATCCCCGACATCATTTATCTGGATACCCAGATAAGGGTATCCTTCTCTAACTTTTGTCTCTAATAATATAATACACTATAGCATGAGTTTTATCAGCTTCACGTAAAAACTTGACTTATAGGATTAACATCAAATAAAAAAAACTTTTGAAACACCCTAAACTAATTGTTTAGGGTGTTTAGGGTGTTGAAATTTTTACCATTCCCTGGGCATCCTTAAAGTTTGTTGACAACCCTGCTCGCTTCTCCTTAAATATTCTCCATAATTAAATTTATTTTTACATTCAATTCCTTGAACCTGGAGAATTCCGAATCGAATCGCGGCTCTACTGCTACCCCGGACAATAAAAGTGGCGGTGCCTGTTCAGAACACATAGACGCCCCCGGGGAGAACATGCTCGCATATGATTTGAGGCGATGTTTAGTTTCTGGGTTCAGGACGGCCTCCGGTGTAGAATACAAAGTTTTACGATGGCGTCAACTCATAAAAAGGGGAAATAAATTTTAATGAGCCCGGCAGTAAAACTTGAATATTGCAAGTAGGATAGTACGTATGTCCTTAGACGTGTTAAGCCCCACACCCTGTAAGTTCGTTAGGGTCTAATGAAATCCACGTTCCCCTACCCCTGCGCCGAATAATATTTTGGTCTTATTATTTTCTATTTTTTTCAATGTCCGTAATAAATATAATATGTCTTCCTTCACTTGTATTGTAGATTTAAAAAAATGCCTTCAACCCCAAAGTGCGTTGGTGCGGGTTGCAAAACGCGATTTTCCCACGGTATTACAAAATACTTTGTTAATCCTCAAAATCAAGATTGCGATTACCTATGCAAGACTTGGGATTAGTCATTCCAGTCAACAACAGAGTTTGCTCAATTCATATTGACGCTCGGACACACTTACTCGATACCCAGTCTTTGGCTGCCTTAAACCTTCTTTCCAAAGTTGACGTTGTTTCACGAGAATGTATTGTCCAGCTTCTGGATCATTTGACAGAACAGGCGTCTACGGCTCGGACTGCGGAACCAAAATTCAACTTCAAAAATGGTTTGTATAGTGACAATGATTGTAAGCAACTCACCGGGCTGTCCAAAAACAACTTTGAGGACTTGGCAGATCAATAACTATAACACCCTTGCTAAGCCTTGGACTTTCTCAAGACACCCTTGCATGTTTTTTCGGGTTAAATCAACAGTGTGTGTCACGAATAATTTCAAATGTGATGGATATTCTGACCGACGTGTTCGTCCCACGGCATCTAGGTTAAGACCACATCACCCGTCAAGATTTTATACAAAACCATTCAACTGATTTAGCTAGACAACTTTGCGGTGCGGGGCAAAATTCAGCAATGTGTATTGCTGACGGCACTTATCTTTACATTCAGAAGTCCGCTAATTACTAACTACAGAAAAATACTTACTCCATGCAGAAGAAGAAGAATTTAACAAAACCCATGATGGTTATAAGCACAACCGGGTACATTCGTGAGGTGGAAGGATTGTATTACGACGATGGCGGTAATAACGACGCTTCCATCTTGACGTCCATGTTGACCAATCCCACTGGATTCCTAACATTTTTCGAAGACGGTGACATTTGCACTTTGGACCGAGGATTTAGGGATTGTATCGAATTAGCTGAGGAAATGGGATTAATAATTTAGACTCCAAAATTCCTACCTAGAAGGTAGAAGCAATTCAGCACAGAAGACGCAAATGCATCGAGAGTCGTTACGAAGATCAGATGGGTTGTGGAGGCGGTAAATGCTAGACTAACATGGTTCAATTTCTTCAAGAACGTCATTCCAAATACGTACCTTCCTGTGCTACGCGAAGTTACACGGATTGCTTGTGCCATATTCAATGCTTACTCTCCACCACTTACAACAGACAAACCTGAACATGCCGCTATGATTCGGTCCAATCTATCTTAAGTACAGCTGGGCGACGCACGCAAAGCCAGGATAACCAATACCGGGATTTACAGACAGTCAGTCATATCGAGAGCCCTAGATGGATTCGATATTGACGACTTTCCTATTCTTTCTATCGATGACCTTCATGAGATCACACTAGGAGGTTACGAAGACAAGCAAGCGCCGTCCTATACTGCCCAACATTTAGAAGAGGGAGTCTACTCCATGTTTTACTAGAGCTTCTCACGGGTCGGGTTCGGGTAGATCCGAACCCGAACCCGAACCCGAAAATGTTGATCCGAACCCGAACC
>JAQFYE010000783.1:0-29506 GCA_034694305.1 Protaphorura glebata | reverse complement strand
AATCGATGGCGTTACTCAATGGTCCGTGTCTGTTTTTTCTAATGGCATATCCCAGTATATAGGTCTACAATCCCTAGATTTTCTAACCATGCATCTTACAATCTTTTGACTTTCTAGATTTTCTTAATGTGTTCACGAACAATACAGCAATGAATAGTTATCTTTAATGGATGGGTTTGTGCTACCAGAATTTTATGAGGACTCCTAATATGGAAGAATTAGTTCAATCCGACCTTCCTGGTAGAAGCTATAAGTTCCGAGTACAGCCATCGTGTCTCCGTTCATTATTTTGGACAGGTGTTCAGTTCCTAGTCGGAAACGTTGCAAATCCACGCTCAATAGAATCAATATTATATTTTTGATTTGGATGCAGGTTATTTTTGTATTTGATTGTGTTGTTGAGTGCACGTAACGTTTATGGTTCAATTTTCTGTATTTACTTTTACGCACGGGTGCGGTGATTGCATTACTTTTATGTGAATTTAGCTCTTTCGATTCTTTATGATTGTAAATACGAGATGAATGGCGAAACTTTTTAATGTAGAAAACCAATAATGTGGATTGTTTGGAGGTTTTATAGAGTATTTAAGTTTTATGTACCGCCTGTCCCTGATACGAGAGGCAACTTGGTTGATTGTTTGTTGATGAACCTTAAAATAATTCTGTTTTGGTCATGCGATACATATGCATGTAAATACTAAAACCTTGATTTTGCTTGGAAATTAAGGGAATTTGTGAATGCCTTCTCCTTTTTGGAATATCCGGTATATAAAATAAGTACTCTAGGTAACGGAGTATAACTATGCCGAATACCTTAGCAATTGAGAAACCTCTCGGCGATGCCTGAATTACTGCTTATGACTCACAAATATACTATCAAACTCTAATACTTTTTTTTAGATGTTAGGTTAGTTTTTTAGGTACAAATTAAATCCACAAAATAATTCATAGTGCGCGAAATGATTAAATGTCGTCAATAAATAAAGTACACATTCATATACTAAAAGACTGAAGATTTTAAACCTGAACCGATTTAACACTTGGTATTGGAAGATATGTACGGCGGCACAGAATATTAATTTATATTAATGATCTCACCCATTGAATTAATTAATATCCGATTTTTATTGCGAAAATGATTCATCAATAAATCCCCTTCACGGTCAAATGAATAATTATTATTCATATTGTTCTTCCACATCAAAGTGTGAAGAACAAACTCCGCTCACCTTATCGTTTTATGCTCCCAATAATACGCAACCCAAAGTATTCATGCAGAACAAAAACATAAATCCCAACACTTATAAATAGTTGTTGGTACCAGGAATACTACAAGTTTGGTTAAATGTACACAATGCACATTTTCACAAGATAAGGTGTCATCGATGTATTGCATACACAATACAATGCAATTCTTCGGGTGCAATGTAAGGAATCCACTCGGTCCTGACGGCAAACAGTAGTAGATTTTTGGATTTAACCGCTTTTTAGAAACGTTTCAGCAATTGATCTCCTTTCCTCAACAACTTTTGCGAAAGTTCTACCACAAAAAGTCTAACCGTTTGGTCGCTGGAATCAGACTTACCAATGAACACGTCATGAATGCGTCACAGATTCCTGTTTCATCACAAAGTGGATTTGGCTAGTGTATTTCAAGCCTAGCGGTCGTAAAGTTGGATTTTCCTTGGTAGAACCTTCACGAAAGTTGTTCAGGTGGTCAATGGCGAAAACGATGTCATAAACTGAGCCAAATCGATTGCGTTTGGGGGGATATCCCAACATTGACAGAGCGGTGTCATTTCAATACAACGTAGCAACGTTAATGTAGTACCCTCGATATACATATAGTGAGCTACTTTTTATGATGCATTGTTAATTGTGTAGTGTAATTGTAGTTAAACAGGTTGAGTGCTACCGCTGTGACTGGTAATTCCATGTACTTTGGTAAATAGAATGCATTGTAATTCCGACAATATAAGAGAGGAGAAGCTCCGGATTCCCCCTTTTTGCACGCATAACTTGATTATTCTTTTTTAATCAAGTCTAGATTAGGTACAAATCATTAATCTGGAACACGTCCTATGGAAATGGGTTAAATAAGAATTGTGTGATTATCTATTCAGTATAATCCCTCACATTATTCTACATTACATTCCCCACCGCACGCGCTCAATCCGATCAATCAAATCAAATCAAATCATGTTAAGGTTACAGGTTCACGGACTTATTTAACAAATATATTTTTATTAATTATTAGTGCGACAGTGACAGTATTACATAGTTAGACTTACAATTTTAAACAATAATCATGTCAAAACGGAGTGGAAGTTTCAATTTGAATGGAGGAACGGTAAGGACTCGCAAAAGTAATAATTTGTGGTTATAGATTTTCTAATTGTCCTATTTATTAGAAATCTGGGATCGTAAATGAAGCCTTCGAATTGGACGATCCAATCAAGATCGACAAACCGAAACTCGAATTCAATTCTGGGAAGGATGTGGAAGCCAAGGTAATTAACATAATTATTTTTAAAAGTGAGTCAAGAAACTTATAATTCTGTTTTGAGTAAAGAGAAGAATTTACGAGGGGTGTCCCAAAGCGAATGTGATCAACCTTCACAAAAGTTAACCTTTTGGGACACCCCTCTTATTTTATTTTCTTACTCTGCCCACCATAAATCGGATAAAATATTCCACGTTTGTGTTTCTTTCGCTTTTTTTCTGGAATGAACAGGTCGGTGACGAGATTCCTGAGGAAGATCGAGATCAATGGACGAGTCCAACAGAATTCCTACTTTCCTGTATCTCGATGTCCGTCGGAATTGGAAACTTTTACCGTTTTCCGTTCACGGCTTACCAAAATGGCGGTGGAGCATTTCTGATTCCGTACTTGGTAGTACTACTCACGATTGGAAAACCAATTTATTTTCTGGAATTAGCTTGGGGTCAATTTTCCTCTTATGGACAAGTAAAATGCTGGAAAATGGCTCCATTTTTTAAAGGTACTCAATATATCTTTATAATCAGTAACTGTATATGGATTTCACAAGAATTCTCTACAAAATGTATATATCATTTTCCGGGAAAAATCTAAGTTTAAGAAATATAGACTTATTTATTTTATTTATTTCAGGTGTGGGATTCGCTTCTGCACTCGGTTCCTTCTACGTTGTCACATACTACGCGTCTATAATGGCGCTGACAGTTTATTATTTTTTCGCGTCTTTCCAAAAGACATTGCCCTGGGCCAATTGTGATCCCTCATGGGCTGGAGAAGGAATCTGCGAAAAATATCACAATACAACCACAGAGGCGCCACCAGTGGAAGACAACAGCAGTAGCACGACTGAGAAACCTTCACGGATCAACCTCCCTCAATTATACTTCGAGTAAATTCAAATAATTATTTAAGAGGTAATTTTGATCATCTTATAGATAATCCTGTCATTTTTTCAGTAATGAAGTCTTAAAAGGATATACAAATATTAATGATGGAATTGGCTATCCGGAATGGCGTTTGACCCTATGTCTCTTATTCTCTTGGTTGGCGGTTTTCTTTTCTTTGGTACGAGGTGTGAAGAGCTCAGGAAAAGTTGCTTACTTCACAGCCATATATCCTTACGTTGTCCTTCTTGTTTTACTTATCCATGGACTTACAAAAGACGGCGCTATAGATGGTATCGAATACTTCATTACACCTGTCTGGTCCAAAGTCATTGAACCTGGTGTGGGTAAAACTTATTTATAATTCAATTCCTTGATTTTTCTTTAAAATATATTAGAACCTGTCTCCGCGACCACTTAACGTATCTAACGCGACCACGAAGTGCTCGAGCCGATTTGTTCGCCTGAGACAGGTTCTACAACTCTGTACGTCCCGGCACAATTGTACAATCGTTTTTTTAATGTATATCTGATAACAGGTTTGGTATGCGGCGGTCAGTCAATGTTTCTTCTCCTTATCCACTGGGTTTGGACCAATCATAATGTACGCATCTTATAATCCGTTCCGACACAATGTTTACAGGTATTTCTAAAGTTCAAAATACACAACTAAAACAAAAAAGTGCGAATTTGAGAGGATTTCTTTTAATGAAGGGACGCAATCATCGTGAGTCTCATGGATACTTTCACGAGTTTATTTGCTGGTTTCACCGTCTTCGCTATTCTGGGAAATCTGGCCAGTGAACTTGGAGTTGAAGTCTCTGAAGTAGCCAAAAGTGGTCCTGGACTAATATTTGTATCCTACGCGGATGCAATTGCCAAGTTCGAGTACGTACCACAGGTAATACGATATGAATATCACTTAATAATTTCAGTTCTGCATACACAGATATAATTCAGGTTCCAGCATAATTCGACAACATCCTTACTAAGTATAAGTTCATAGTACAAACTAAAAAAAATTGTAGTTTTTCGCAGTGATATTTTTCCTCATGTTATTTTCACTGGGAGTCGGGAGTGTGGTGTCTTGGCAAATGGCTATCATCACTGTCATCTGTGATCAGTTTCCAACATTGAACAAACGAATGGTTACCGGAGTCTCCTGTGTCATCAGCTTCCTTGTCGGCCTAATTTATGTCACACCGGTAATTCCCAATTCTTACAAAGAACTCTAAGCATCATTTTTCAAAATAATTGTTCCGTAGTTTTTGAATTTTTCACTACTTCATTTCAGGGCGGACAATTTCTGCTAACTCTAGTGGACAGCTTCGGTGGAAACTTCACGATCTACGTTCTAGCCACGCTGGAAGTCATTGGAGTAGCCTGGGTCTATGGTTTGACCAATTTTTGCAGGGATATTGAATTTATGCTTGGAATCAAAATTGGATGGTTCTGGAAATTCACGTGGGGCTTCTTTGTTCCGGTGGTTCTCACAGGAATTTTAATTTATTCACTCGTCGACTGGAAACCAGTTCGGCACAACGACACGGACTTTCCAAACATTGCATTGGGTAATCACCATAATTTCAACCCATGAGTCATTTGAACATGTATGGGTCGGCCTCTACCTTTTCGCTGTGATGGTTTTCAATTACTCCGAAACTCCGATGCGTACAGACCGTCCCACAAGGTTTTCCTACTACTAGGGGTACCTTCTCTAGGCTAGTGGAAACGAACAGATTCTCTACTAAAAGTATGCGGCCATGTCAAAGATAATGCCTTACCGCGAATGCGCGCATTTTTTATTAGTAAACCTGCTGTTTCAATCTGGCCGCTCAACTCAGGTGGTCCGAAGGACAGGTATTTTTTGTGCTCTAATTAATATTTTAATCTGTGCTTTACTTTCCGGTACATAAAAACAGCTTTCGGTTGGATTATTGCTGCGGTCTGTTTAGCACTGGTTCCTGCTTTCGCAATTCGGGTGATTATGACGCGGAAAGCTGACACCTGGTTGGAAGTAAGTGCAGAAATCAATACTTTTATCCCCTTTTTAAGTTTACACACGTATTTTTTTTCTAATTTACAATGTTTATGCTTTTAGAAACTCAAAATGTCATTTCGTCCTACCGAGAGTTGGGGTCCAAAGAACAAAGTTTTTCGACAAGAATGGGAATTACATAAATCTGCTTAATTTTGTAAATTATACTTATAAGTGCCAAATAAATTATAAACAACTATTACACCAATTACCAACTTCTATAATAGTGTGCGATTTTGCTAATTTGTTGTCATTATGTCGTAATGATACCACATCTCTGAAAAATTCACTGCTGAAATTCAGCACCCAAAAGATGGAGCACGCAAAATTAGATAAAAAATATTCCATATTCGTATTTCTGCTAACTGCTAAGAGGTTCGACTTTTCAATTATGAGTGTGAGTTAGTTTTCGAATCACAGGGTACCATAATAACATGTTGGTTCCACCTGTATCCCAATCTGAGGGAGTCGAGAAAAGCCTGAGACAAATATTTTGTAGAAAATCTTATGAATGATATAGTGCGAGCTATACTTAAACTAAACTATACTCACTTTAAAATTCAATGCGCGTAGCGGCCCTAACGAGAGCTTAGGTAAGAATCGGCCTTAAAAGGACGAATTTTTGAACGGATTATCGATTAAAACAGAAAATAACATTTTTCGAAAGAGTCAACCATTAAATTTCCATACAATTTTTAAAATTACATTTGACCGATTCCGAAAAAGCTGACAAGCCGTTTAAAAACTCATTCCTTAAACGTATTTTTCTTTTCGCGCCGACTTTCAGACAAGCGCGCTACGCACATCGGATTTTAAAGCCGAATGGCCTTACATCCCTCGTAAGATTTTTCAAAATATTTTTAAGCGGGGAGGGTTACGTGCCACTGCCATCCTGTTATACTAATCTAACATAATAACTTTTAATATTAACATTCCTTCGAGACGTTGATGACTAATAATACATAATAGCGATAGCTACATATAGCGTCAGCGTGTAAGACGGATGCTAAAAACTCTACTCTAGTTCTTGTCCAAAACATAGCAGCAATCCTTCAGGGTGGAATAATACTATTTAGTCAGCGATAATATAATTATAACACATTTGAAAATAATAAGGGAAGTTCAACACATGTCCATAACACCTCGGGTGACATACTTTTGTCTATACTTCTTGGAAGGATCATTTCTCGAATCATATCAAACTTTTTAAATAATTTAGTCACTCATATCAAATTTAAAAAATTGCGTCACTAATGGGTAACGAGTGCGAGTGGTCACAGTCCTCTTGATTGTGGCTCATTGCACAGAAAATGAAGCTTATTTGTTGGATTTGTTTCAAATTTTGAAAGGTTTCAGGGAAAGTTATTCTGAGCAGCTATGGGTCTTATCAAGAGATCAAGAGCTTTGTATCGTAACAAGGGAAAATATTGTCAACCCGGAGTCAGTTTGTGAATGTGATGAGCTGCCCTCGTAAATAGTTTCTGTTTGACGCGATAACATTTAGTTTTAGTTGCCCTTTGAACTTAATTAGATAACAACTGTCTCCCACAAATGTGCTTGTCATATGCGACTGCTGTATTTGTCTTACATATTTAATATGAAAATTATTCAAAGGACACCATCAAGATCATTACGCACTTTTCAAGTTCAAGACAGTAGAGTTTGAAGTATATCCAACAAATTGGTCCCAAGAAATCTGTTAAAATTAAAATTATTATTATCAATAAAGTGCTCATATTTTAAAAGGCCATGGATTTCACAATTGACAATGAAACCGTTCAGAAGGTGAATATTAATATTTAAAATTAATTACTAATTTTACGTTATATCGGGTAATATGTTCATCGTATATGGGATTATTAGAATGCGAATACATTTCGTTTAGTTACAGTCAGGTTTTTCTTTAAAGTCGCCAGATAAATATTTATCTAAACTTCCAATAACTTCTAGATTTTGCAAAAAAAAATACATTTATGAAGTCTTCAAACAACTGACCAATTTTCTAATATTCTAACTTCTGTAAATTAAGAAATTCAAAATGAATGTGATTTATTATTGCTGGACTAGTTTAGAGAAAATGGGTTTGCTGTGATTCCTGGATTCCTCAGTTCCACTGAAGTACAATTGTTGAAAGACGCAACCAAGGAACTGGTACAAAAATATTGCCGAGATGCTCCCGTTTCTGTTTTTATCAACGACGAAACTACCAACAAAACGGTAAGTGTTTGGCATATGCTGTTGCAAACGAAATACAGGATGCGACAGAACCCTTTACCGCTGCCACCAGTAGCCCGTCGCAGGAGAATGCGGACAAAAGTGAGATGTACATTTTCCAGGGGATCTAACGTGCCATCCCGCGGCGCACTAATTTTTACGACAAAATGGGCCGCTTTTCTATTCTTTCTCAGCTGAAGGTCTGGAACGTTTTCTGAATTGTTCTCTATTCCACCAGAACTATCACCGCGATACTTATTTTGCGGACAGTGGAGACAAAATTCGTGGATTCTTCGAAGAACAAGCTGTGAATGCTGATGGAAAAGTTGTTATTCCAGATGTTGAAAAAGCATTAAACAAAATCGGTCACGCTCTCCATAAATATGCCCCAGATTTCAATTCTGTGACGTTTAGTTCAAAGGTCAAGACTGTCGTGCAAAAATTAACAAACATTAAACGACCAATCGTAATACAGAGTATGGTTATATTCAAACACCCCAAAATAGGTGGAATAGGTAATGCAAATTTTATTACCATTAATGACACTAATAATTGTGAATTAATTACTTAAATCCATTTAATTGAATCTTCTTCGCTTTGAAGTCATACCACACCAAGATGCGTCATTTTTATATTTGGACCCCATTGAACGCAATTTAATTGGATTTTGGATCGCGTTGGATGAAGCTACGCTGGAGAATGGCTGCCTCCATTTTTTGCCGGGTTCTCACGCAGATGGCAAATTGCACCAGAGGTCCTCGATCGAATAATTTGACAATTTCTCTACCAGGTAAGCTCATACTGTCCAAACAAAAGAAGTGAAGGAGAATTTTGAGTCCTGTCTAATGTAGTTCAACCGCTCTAGCTAAATGTTTGGGCTTACCAGAAATGAGAGATAGGGCCACGATAAGCGTGGTGTCACTAGTTTTGAAATAACAAACTCGATACAGTATGAGCATACCTAGTAAGAAAGCGTTGTCAAGTAATTTGTTTACGATAACAGATGTAGTATAGATGGTTAATTTTAAATATCCGAATTGGAATTGGTATTTAAGGTTTGTACGGAATCCTGACAAAGATTCACCCAAATTATTTGTCTTTCGTGGAGATGAAGTGCCTCCACCCCCACAAGAAAAATTGATAGCGGCACCAGCAAAACCAGGTATTTTTATTTTGCTATCTTTGATGATTACAATTTACAGCAAATACTAAATCCTCAAATTACTGTGACTTAAAATTGAATTATAATCGATGTTATTTGTATTAATTGTTTGAATACTTCGCAGGAGATTTGGTTTTGATCGACGGATTAGTCATTCATCAAAGTGAACCAAATACTTCAACCAAACCTCGACTGGCTTATACTTTTCATGTTCTTGAAGGTGATGCTGAATATTCCCCGGAAAATTGGCTTCAACCTACAGACGCCGAAACTTTCATGGAAATGTAGAACAAAAAACAAAATCCTATATTTCAGATAATTTTATCATGTTTTATCCTTGTCCGAGAATCAGTAGAACTGAGATTAAAAGTATAATCGCTTAAAGCAAGTCAACAATCCGTTTTGTGTTGAGACAGGGACATTCGACATGTCATTTTCTTACATGAAATGCATAATTTCTTCCCAAATATTGCTGTCAACTAATAAGTAAAACTACACATTTGATTATCTGAAATAAAACTATATAGTACAAAAGTATATTCTCAGCAGGCTATAAATACAGTCAAAGTGAACTATCAACAATTAAACAATGATGTTGAACTTCAGGTTAGTTGGATGATTCTGTCTACGATTATTATAAAAAAATACACCCACATTAATTGACAAAGCCGCTGAGGCCGAATCAAACATCGTCGCGTATTTTTGGGTTGCTTCCCATTTGGCCTAGAGACGTAGTAGGAAGAACCAGTGGAAAAAACCTCTTTAAAGCAACCACCGGGAGTGCAAGTCCGAGGAATCGAACCCCAGCACAGTGAGACAGAATGGGCCAACCATACCATCATGCTGCAATGGACTTGCTAATGTCTACGATTATTACTTATTGCACATTTTGGCTTGCAGGACTTAATTTGGGCGTTTACCACTATTCATTAGTGAACGGATTCGTATGAGTCATAAAATTTATTCTAATTTCTGTAAAAGGCTAATCGACTCACGGGAAACATTCCCAACTCTTCTAAAAAGGGTTATTCGTAATGTACATATATATCACACCTCACACCTTTATGTATTAGAATCACGGGGTTCTATTAAAAACATATATAGGTATGTCTCCTAGTCAGCCGCTTTCTCCACTTTCTCCATAAGAGTGAATGGAGAAAGTGGTGAAAATACCCGGGTTGTAATGGAGACTGGGTTCTAATAGAGGAAATGCGATAAATAAATGCCAGTATTGATTAAATAAATAAAAAAATGACTATTTATGCTAATTCGCAGATGAATTAAAGTAGCCTTTGGCCATTACAGTGCTGTGTAGTGACCTTATGTAATAGCCACTTGTAATCTTCAAAGGTTTGTAAGGTACAAGAGATTTTAAAATTCCAATTTAACTCCTAAAACTGTTTAAAATTCAAAGCCTTTATAATCCCCTCATTTTATAGAATAGAACCCATCAATTTGAACTCATTCATGTGAAATCGAAATGTGTACATCCGGAACCCGGGTATCGAGAAACAAGAGAAAACCCGAGCATTATTTGCATACCAAGAAGACCCGGATATGGCTAATTCGGATGCATCACAATGCACTCCCGACCGTCTCCGTCACTGTATTTATTCTCCAATCCAAAAATTGAGCATTTTTTCAAAAAAAAAATATCATAAATGGGTTGACCTGTAACATAAGATAGGGTGTGTGATGTGTTGGGCCCGCGCTATTGGTTCAATTCAATTAAAATTCAATTCCAGTTCCAGTCAATTTTTCCTCAAGGGCAAAATAACGTCAAAAGGTCTAACTTCAACGTGGAACTCTGCTCCAATTTCAACATCACCCACACTTCTATTTTTACGTCAACTCACCAGTTTTAATCACCGGCTTTTTCAAACACTTGAAGCAATTAAAACTGAAAAAATCATGTCTCAAAAACCAAACGTTGTCTTTGTTTTGGGTCCACCCGGCTCTGGAAAAGGTAATTTTATTTGCGTCCGTTTTGAAAAAGTTGGTACAGTACTGGAAATATTTTAAACTTTCTTTATTTCTATAATTATTATTTGAAAAGAAAGGGTGTTGTATATCATTTCAGTTTCAAACTAGACACTAGAGAAGTTGGAAAATTCTAAGGGATAAAAATTATAAAGAAATGACACTTCGACAGGGAAATATTACTAGCACTGCATTTTTTAGTTCGTAAAAATTTGTTTTTAATGAATTGGATGACCTTCCTCAATAACTGGTTAAAAATGCAATGAAATAATAAATAAATGCTTAAAAATCCACACATTAGATGATTTCGATTTAATTCGTTAATTCAGTTTATTGTGATTCGTACGACCCGGACCCATGCTGAAGAATTTCATTTTTCCGTAGAGGATTGGTTGGTTTTGATTCCCATTTGGATAAGGAAGGTATCCCTAGTAGTAGGGTTCTAAGTTTTAACATCATGATCAATTTAACGAATCAATTCCTCTCTCCACTAAGATAAGTGTATAGTGAATTTATAATTTTGATTCAAAATGTTTAATCCGATCGTTTTCCTTCCAGGTACACAATGCGCTAAAATCGTGGAATCATTCGGCTTTGTCCATCTTTCCGCTGGTGACCTTCTCCGTGAAGAAAGAAATAACCCTGCATCAGAGTTTGGTGAATTGATCGAAACCCACATTCGAAATGGAACCATCGTCCCTGTCGAAATCACTTGTTCCCTTCTTGAGAATGCAATGCAAAAGAAACAAGCGAATGGATTCAACTATTTCCTCATCGATGGATTTCCAAGAAGTCAAAATAATTTGGATGGTTGGACAAAACAAATGTCCCACAAAGTCAATCTTTTATTCGTATTGTTCCTGACTTGTGCCGAAGAGGTTTGTGTTGGGCGCTGCCTAGGGCGCGGTGAAAGTGGAAGCGGGCGTTCTGATGATAACCCAGAAAGTCTGAAAAAAAGAATCGTGACCTACAATAATGAGACGATGCCCATCATCAATCATTATGTTGGATTGGATATGGTTCACTCTGTGGATGCTTCACCGGATGCGGTCACACTTTTCCAAGAAATTAGACCATTCTTTGAGAGTGTAGCGCCTTCTGTCAATTAGTCGTTTTGTAGCATTACCAATAAATTGTGTAAATCCCAACTAGTAGCAGCTCTAATGTAGAATACTCTATTCTGGATAGTTTCTGTACTATTTAAAAAAAATTACGAAAAAATAATCGATTTGAAACACCCAACATGCTCAATCGAATTTTCTGAACGAGGTGACAAATTAGTCGATTCAAAGCAATACCTAATGTCAAATGTACTATATGTGAATTTTGATCATTCCTGATATAAATTATCAAAAATTCTATTACGGACTAATTGTTCTGGACAATTGGACATAATCGTTAGATTTGTATTACTATAATCTATATAACTTAATATAGTCCAGGGCTAATAAAATAATCTAAAAATTCTCACTCAGAATTAGTGGTTGTTACTTGTTAGTTATGTTTATGTAGATCGTAAATTGTGTAAAAAGTTTAGGATAGTTAAAGAAATTATGATAGTGAACCAGCACATCACTGCTGAATGTTGAATTCTTGAGTCCATGATTCTACAGGAATTCCATTTATTAAGAAATAAAGATAATTTTATTGCTGTTTTTTTGGGGAATCCAGAAACATGTTAACCTGAAAAACTTCATGCATGTTATTGCTTATAATTATATCAGTGCTGAACTTCTTATTAATATTCAGACTAGTGTTATGTCACAATTTTACCGCACCAGACCTAAATAGAAATAAAAATTGGAGAAATCAACAAATCATCGACACTTTTGTTCCTTGATGCACGCAAGAGGAAATAAAAAACTCTCATGGACTTTCATTCAAAAAATTTGTCTGGCGTTTATTTTAATCCAAGCTATTGTGCATGTATTCGTACGACAGCGAGACCTTAAATTTGTTGTATTTATTACTATAATTATTTTTATTTATAACTCGTAAATTTAAGTAAGATATAATTTTAAAATCTAAAATCAAATGTTAGACGCTTTCCTTTGAGAAAATTTCGTTGTTTATGAGGGAGAGCAAATCGCCGGCAACAACCGTTACGTTACTATTGTATATTACCGTATTATTGCATGCTTTTCAATTTACATATGAATGTGCTTCTCAGAACACCCACGTTTTACTACAAAAGAGTTCTTAAGGACTTCTAAACTAAATAAAATTGAATTAAATCTTAAAATAAATTACATTCCCACACATCAGGTAATTCGCAGCTGAGACTTTTCAGAATTAGAGCGAGTACTAATATTCGACTTCTTGCCTTGCCCGATTGTGCTAATCCGAATACTCCGATCGGATTTTCAAACAATTTAGAATATTTGATTGATGATTCGTTATTTTTCCTGAATTTAACGAACCGCATTTGCAATTTCGGTTATAAAAATCATCGACTCAGGAATTCAACGGTTGACTAGACTAGTCCTGCGCGCATCTTAAATTATTACCTTACGTTTAAGTCTACAAGATTAATATTCCTACGTAAAAGTATTCTTGTCTGTTATATACAAATAAGCGCTTCAATACATTTATATAAATACTCCTCCTTCATGTGTTGAATTCCTCTTTTTATATTATTATAACTTTTTTAAAAACGGGCACAACTCACATGGATGATAAATTTAAATTTACGTAAATACTTTGACACATTGTATAAGTATTTGGCGGTTTCGTACAGTACAATATAAAACTCAACTTATTTTCAGTTTCAGTCATGGGTAAGGTTCAGAGTAAAGTAGAGAGGCACGGTGGTGATTCAGTGACATTACTAATAACTAAAACTTGGCGGTGAGATTGTTCAGTTTTTTTGTGGAAGTACGTATTCGAATATTCAATGGAATGGACTGTCCCTCACGGGGACGTCCACTTCTAACTGAACTTGAGCTTCTTTTAAAATTGAATGAGTTTGATGAAGTTCCCGACAAACTGCCTTCTCAAATTGTTCCTTATCAGCGGTGGCTTTATCTAGTTTTTCAAGGGTTTTCGACAGTGCCTAATGAATGAACAAAATAACCGTTCAATTATAGTAACTAACCATAGAAAATTTAGACTTAAAAAAATGCTTACAAGCTTAGTATGCTTCAGTTTGCTGACAAGTTCCCTGTTCTGACTCCTCAATAATTTGTACTCTTCAGTGGATTTTACGTTCGTGGGTGGAGGCTTGGCTGGGCTGCTCACGGTTGAAAGAGCATCATGCCCAGATTCAATTCCTAAATCGGGAGAGGAATCTTGACGATTTGCTTCACTCAACTGGAAAACAATACGCAACATTTATCGTCACAAAATCACGGTCGGAAATTAGAATAATTTTGTTTATTTCTTGAATGAAAACTTTAACTTTACCCCAACTTTGAGGATTTTGTCGTAATTTTCCTTGACTGGACAAACAGTCCGTAATCCCCTGAGTTCTGTGACAAGTCTTGCATGTTCATGGTGAAGACGTTTGAGGGCAGACTCAGAGACCTGGAGGCGCTCAAACAACGTTCGGTTCTCTGTTTCATATTCACTGACCTGTTTGCTCTGTAAATGCATTTGTCTTTCCATCTTGAACTTCTCAGCTGTTCGTTTGTCAATTTGTATCTTGAGCTGTTCTCTGAAATTGTAAATATCCAAAAATTAATTCAGTAAGTATTCCAAAGTATAGAAAATATCGTAAAGAAGAAATGTGAGAAGCAGCTCAGATCCTTATGGGCTTTTCTTACGGTGTAGTAGTATTGTTATCACAAAAGACCTCGAAGTAAGCATTTAATACCTTTGTACGACTAGAAGTAGGAAAAAACTCAGTAGAAAATGCCTCCGGCCTCTTCAAAGACCCACCGTACATTGTCGACACAATCGATCAAAACCTGACCATAAACCTTATATCTGACAAAGGTTACTTTACTTAAACATCCAATCTACTAAACCAAAACAGAAACAAAGTACTGACTACTCTTAGCCTAAGCTTTTGAAAAATGGAGTACGACATTTCATAAATCTTTTCAAATCTCCCCAGTCCCCATACAATTTTGGGAAAACCATCAACTTTAGTTTAAATTATTTTAAATCTGACTTGATTGGGAAATTCGTTCTAACAAATTATAATGCAATTTTGCATGTGGTTAATGTGGTACAAACAAGGAAAGTAACAGACTATACTGTTGGGTCTAACTATTATGTTAAGTGGCCAGGCTAAACAATAATTAAATTTAATTATTCAATCATGTAAACTGATAATCCAATCCAAATCATTTTCATGTCCTATAGTCTAAAAACGAGCTTCGACCTACCCAGGTTTAAGCAATAATCGGACATTTAATATCATTTATGGTATGCGTGAGTAAGAATGTTACTTATTCCCATAAAGGTTAGCTTTGGATTCTGACACATCTAATATGGCGTAGTGTACTAAGCGTATCTACCCAACGTTAACCGCAAGGTCGGTTTCGGTTTTGTATCGGGTTCGGTTAAATGTAATCACCTAACAAGAATGGGAGGACATGGCATAGTTATACTTATGAAAGAAAATTCAACATACATTTGTAATGGATAACTCAATTCTTTGATGGCATTTAAATTTGCTTCAAGTGTAGCCACACGAGCGTACAAAATCCCTTTTTCTGTAACCAAACGATTCTTAGTGTCTTCCAACTTTTTCTTCTCTGTCGTCAACAGATTAATTTGTGAAGTTGTTTCCAAGTTCGTCTCAGAGTCTCGTTCACACTGAATGGACTTGGCAGCTGTACAGAGTTTAGCGGATGTCTTCAAGGGAGCGAGAACCCCGGACTTTGTGCGAACGTCTCCGGCATCCAACAGGTTATTATTTTCTGTTTCTGTTTTCATTCAAAATTTTTAATTACTACAGGGTGCTCGTAGTCATTGAATCTAGAAGGATTTTTTTTTTACAAGAAAGGGGGGAGGTATATTTATATTTTGAAACTGACCGTGCATTCGATCAAGCAAATTAATTTAAAAAATGTAATAATGTATATCTCAATCTATCCCTATTTAGCATGATATATCCATCATGCTAGATCTGGCACGACTACGGTTATTAACGAAACACCCTGAACATTAACAGAATACTGAACACTGAACATACCATGTACTGGCTTCGAAACTTCAACATGTTCAGATTGCATGAGACCCAATTTGCTAAATTTTAGTTTGTTCGCCTCCTTTTGTTCTTCTTCATTCTAAATTCGGGTAAATCCAAATTAAATTTAAAGTCAGAACTAGATACTAGATATAAATGTGAAGGTCGATATAAATTGAATAGAAAGTTACCCAATCTTCGGCTAAGCTTTTAACCAAAGTATCAGACAAGAGTTGACTTTGTTCAAGTGAGACACGAAGAGTTTGCCGATTCTCAGAGGTTAAACCAGTCAAGTGTACAATTCCACGAGATTCTAAATCTAGCAAAGCTTCTAGGAATTGACCCAACTCTGTCAGACGTCCTTTGAGTAAATCCATTATTTTCTTCGTCATGTACAATCTTTCAGTCAAAGCCTTTTGTTTCTGTTCATACAAATAAGTTGTTATTTTAATTTTTCTAATCCGAACGCAATGAACACATTATTGTGATGGCAGTTATTGTTGTTGAATAAACGATGATGTTTCTCTCTCTTAGTGCTCTTAACTGTCTTAACGGCCAAAAGATAAGGAACAAATTATAATGGGGTGAAATATGTATAACTCTATAACTATATAACTCCCATTGCCAGAGACAAATTACTCCATCCAATGTTAAAATGCCATAAGGCCATTCACATGTAAAACCGAAAAAGACATCGGATTAGGAAATTCAATAATAAAACATTCGAATTTGGCGAAAGTAATAAAATAAAATTTTCAAAACAAAATCGTGTAAGAGCACTCCTAATATCTGTAATAAATTAGCTAGTGAGATCTCCTTGGTATTCCTGTAAGTCCTATATAAAGTGTAAGCGAAAGTACGAATGCGTGAACGCAGAAATTAATTCGCTGCCTTGTGATTTGTGAATTTGAGTGGATTAGGATTACTATTTGTGTTTTACATTTCTTGATAAGGGAAACATTTTTGGGGGTAATGTTTAATTTGGTTCTTGTACAACTCAACTGCTGTTTAGAATTCTATTCAATAAAACTGATTTCATTTGTTAATTTCTCTTGTACCATTATTTGATTATTTACATAAAATGTTGAAGGTATCGGCAATTAATTGGGCAATTCTACACAACATTTAAGCTGAAAACTTCACCCTCCACTAAATGTGAGATATTTTGCAAGAACTGAGCTCTCAAACTAAAAACTAAGCAATGATTTTCAACGTGGTACTATTTCAAAAGACTCATACATTCACATTCTTTAAGATCTCTTATGAATTCTATCTCATGGCACTAGTAAAAATATGCGGAACTCCTTGGAATGAACTAGAAACTAGAAGTAGTTAACTCGTGAGTAATTTCAAATTCTCATGCACACGTAAGAACATAGGTTTTCGAAGCTAAGAAGAACAATTTATGAAATAAAGAATTTAAAGGAAAGAGGATCCCAATTACATAAGTTTTATTACACTTACACTACACACACAATCATTCATTGTTCACGTTTACATCAAGCAAAATAGTGAAACACAATATTAGAAACGTTCAATACTGACAAATACATACAAAATTAGGTACGAAAATATAGTATCACATGTTGATGCTCATATCACATTTAAAAATCAATGCATGCACAAAAAATCAAAATTTCTATCGCACAATTCTGAAATAACAGACAGATAAACGATAAACCCACAGCACCATGACAATACCATAGTACACATCGAAGATCGAACCTGGCCCAGGCGACCAGGACCACCCGCGAATGAGACAATCCTGTGTCGTACTCGGACACAATACTAATACTCTACAGACTCTACACCGTGACGGTGCTGAATTCCCCGTAATTCGGGAGCCGCGAGGGCCGCGACCATATACGCCACACACCACATTCTACATCCACGACCTGGGTCGCCTCGGACAGGTTCGATTGCACATGTTAGTTGAGCAAAATCGTGGCATTATAATAATAAAAGTAAAGAAATATGACAGAAGTCAGAGAATTTCCTAAGAATTTTGAAGTTTTCCGGAATTCCGGGGTATGACTTTGCATTTTGGAATTTTACTCTTTCTAGAGTCCAGTGTCTGTGTAATTAATATTAATTTATTACTAAGAATGTTTGCAATATGACTGCTTTTATTAAAAAGCTAAAAGAAACGATGAAAAATATATTAAAAATAAAAAATCCAACTCACTTGAACGGCATTAGACGCTAATTTCTCAGACTTTTCAAAGTTTTCCTTTTGATGAGAGAGCAACCGTTTTTGATCCTAATAGAAGAAAATCAAAATCGCAATGTAAAAATTAAAATTTGAAACTATATCAATTAAGTGGGTATAATATAATGAAATAGCCAAACCATGAGTAAAATATTAAATGTTAATACGAAAATAAAAATAACTTACCTCGATTTTCTTTTTCAGTTCATCATTTTCATTCTGTGTTGTCTTGTACCGAACTCCCATTTCCTAAGAAAAAAAAAACAGTATATGTACTTAGTAACCATCCGCTATTCCAATAATTTTTAAAATTTCAACAATAGTTGTAAAAGATTTAAACTGACATGCAATGCTTCACATGTAGTTTTGAAATGTTCATCTTGCCGTTTGATAGTGATATCTTTTTCTTTGATTTTTTGAACATGTTTTTGAGCATCATCTTTCCAAGTCAAAAGTTGTTCTTCTAAACTCGACCTCTCAGCCCTCCAAGATTCTTTCTCCTTTTCCAATTCCTCAACAAGATGACGTTGGAACTCAAGAAATTGAGGAGTATTTGGGGCATGGATTTGTCCACTACAAAATACCCCATCATTCCCATGAAATGCTTGAACGCATTGTTCAATATCTTCATCCTCTTGTTTTTTTAGTTTGACCAATGCAAGTTCTCGGTCCAAGACATCCAATTTTTCCATGAGGACGTCATTTCGATTTAACAAGTCTTCTTTCTCAACACCCAATTCCTCAAGTTGTTTTTGTAAACTTCTGATTCGATTCTCTGAATCTCCGACTTTTAATTGCAAGGTTTCATTTGCTTGGCGTAGATTTTGGAACTCACGAACGAGCTCTAAAGTTGCTTTTGACGGCGCTCCGCCAGGTTCATGGGCTAAAGATTGTCCAAAAAGTCATGAAATTAAAATTAGCACGTATTTCACGACATCGAACACCCGATTGCGATATAATCGGTAATTACAATTAGAAACTTCAAACTACTAACTTTGAAAAAATAAAAATGAATTTCCAAAATGCAGACATTAACCTCCAATTTTGAGTAGAATATTAAAAAATGGGAATTATATCAATTTTTTCCAACCTTAAAAAATATTATTTTTCGAAAAAACTGTTTATAAAGGAATAAATGTCACTGCTATATTCTATTAACCGTATTTACCGAATTTGAACGACAGTGCGACAGTCCTTGGAAATTTGAATGCCTGTTTCGTTAAATTCTTCCAGTATCCACTCAATCCACTGAACGATACGATAGAATACAATAGCCGAACAGCCCGGGGGTCCCTCAATACAATGAAGTTTTTCCAATTCGGTAAATACGGTAAATAGAAAATTCCTTACCATTTCCCGTACCGGACGGATGTAACTGATTTTTTCCTCCCTTGCTCTCTTTAAGATAAAGGGCGACTTTGAGTTGGAAATTCTCATGTTGTAACTGCTTAATGGTTTCACCAAACTCCTTAAACGTCGGAAGTCTTTGTTGTTGTGCTTTTTGTGATTGGGATTGTTGAGAATTGCCGTCCACAGAATCATAATTTAGCAGTGGTTCATGTTCACTACCGACATGGGAAGTGGACGCAGGTGGGGCAGTTTCTGGGCGTCCAACTCCACCTCCTGTCCATGATGCCATTCCAGGAAAGTCCATGAAACTAATTTTTCACTTTTAACTAATTTGTACACTTTTTGACACTTTTCACTTAAATTTTTGACACTTTTTCACCAATTTGTACACTTTTGACTCTCTAAACGGCGTAGATTATTCTGTCTGAGTTTAAAAAAAATATTATTACACAACACTACCGTATCCGTTCCCCTTCCCGCTGTAAATTCTAGCTTGTCACATACCTTAACTGTTAGTCAGAGCGGCGGCTTAGATATAGCGCGGGTAGAATTATTCGGCAAGTGAATTCGGTCAAAGAATTTGAACGTTAAAAATAGCCCAAGGGAAGAAACCGAAGCAAAAAAAACTGTGCGTGCTTATTATGTGTTACAGGGACGCACGTATATACAGGGTGGTGCATAACCTTCGACCACGAAAAGAAAAAGTGAGATATACATTTTATTGAACAACTTACTGTCGTGGCAGTTTAACTGTCGGCGAGTAGAAATTATGGACATATATTATGTTATTAAGTCGAAATTCTTGTGCGGTGTATCTCAATTGCAATTTGATGAATAGCTTTCTCTTTGGAAGGCTCCACGTGGAATTCTCTGCGAAATGTATATCTCACTATTACGTTGAGTTGAACATTGGAGGTGTTGTATACAAGCACACACACCACCCTGTACGTCTTACCAATAAAATTCGAAATTCAGTTAAAACTGGTTTCAGGATTTTCTCCCCAACGTAACCTCACTTACATACGCATGGAAAATTGCTGACCTTAGAATAAATATTAGGTATGTGATTTTGGATTCTCTCTCATTGACTTTAAGTTTAATCTGTAACGTATAAAACAAATTAATGTCGTCAAGGTGCCTTATGAAGAGAAGGAAAAGTTATCTGCGCTGCGGTGGTATCAAGGATTGTCATACGTTCCAGACACATAACCAACATTATGCTTGTTTGCTTCTTAGTTTCCATTCGTGCATATTGTTTATAAGTATTGTGTGCATTTCATTTCAATTTTCCAATTACAGTACAAAATATGCTAGGCGAAAACGGCACTCATCCGGTAGCACATATTAAAAAGTTCGAGAGAAATGTTTACGTTTTTGTTCTATTATGTCATGTCAATTCAATTGAATCATGGATAGAATAGAGAATTGGTATTACGGATGATTTTAGTTTTCAAAAGTTTTTCAAATCCTAATAAACAAACAGAGAAAACGTGATTAAGAGTGTATTGAAGTTGAAATTATCGAAAGTGTCGCATTCAGAAGGAATTGGGTCTCGAAACTCAAAACACTGTTTTTCATTCTGTCTCATATAGCTGTAAACTTGACTAGACTAATCGTTTTTAGAATACAAAGAATGAGAGATGGGTGAATATCCTCTTCTACATTTTAAAACGCGACTATAAGTTTATTGGATGCTCGTTTCCTTGTTTCGTAGTAAGTTCGGTGTAGTATTTCCGATGGACTAGAACCTGACCCAGGGACCGGTTCGGCGGTCCAAAAAATGTGGTCACGTGGTATAGACATGATTGCCAGTTAAACGAATTTTTCAATCGCAGTACCGTCAGCGTGTGGTGTCACAGGACCTTTAACTGTTTAACTATTTCGATTTTTCGATATTTCTAGTTATCCACGGTGAAGAATTACAGATAGATGTCACTTGGTGATTGATGTCACCTTGACCCAAAATGACAAGCTATCTTATTATAAAGTTACATGCGAACCTGGCGGACTTTCTATGTAAGGGGTTCGACTGCTCAGCTCGGTATGGCTTAAGTTACTGCTAATCCTCCAATGGAGTTTTTCGTACACATTCCTAATATTTTAATCTTACAAGTATGTTACCTCACATAATTCAGTAATCTTTGACAATATCTTCATGTATTTCTGAATGAAATTCTAAATCCTCAAACCCTACACACACCTCTGTGTGAGAAGATAATAAAACAGTCGTATTATTAAGTATGTAGTTCATCTAGTTCAACGTGTGAGTCGTAAATTAAGATTAAGAACAAGGAGCGCTAGGGTTGAGATAATAAATCTGTCCACGTGACCATTATGTAACCTATAAAATCCTGAGAGACACGTGCTCCTACTCACACGCCCATTGGACAAATAGTAAATTGACGCTTGACTTCCGCTTCCGCTCTTGAAATTCTTTTTGCTCCGTCGGAGATAAATCTGTGAAGATGTTTCCTTGATTGAGATTGCGATTGTTCAGTCTACCGAGACTCCCGACCCGAATCCGAATTATCCATACCCGGGTAGTGTGCTTTAACTCACGAGGAAATAACTGTTCATGTAAACCTCGGCTAGATTACGAGGATTAACCATTTCAAGTGTAGTAGTATCAATTATTATGGAACACCGCACAGTCGTTGCGGCAATGGTTGTTGGATTTGGACGCATTCTTGATATGCTATACGAGTTGACCGCCCGAACAGTTTTTTTTAAGTTGTGCGGTCAAACGGTCGAATCTTTTGGGGTATGATCTTCACAAAAGTTCTTCAGGGTGTCAATGACCTTACCATATAAAACAAATACAGCCAACAACTTCTAGCTCACTTCAGAAGCTGGTTTTTGAATGGATCTGATCCGATATTTACTGGAAATGACATTCCCCTGTGAAACCAGAAACGTGGATGGAACTTGTACAATTTGAAAGGAAAGTCTTGTCTATGAATTCATCGAATAGTAGAAACGTGTAGAACTACAAAACAACACAACACAAGCCAGATTGGAGAGGGGCCAATATTTTTATTATTCTAAAGAATATTTTTAGAAAAACTTCGATGGAGGACCCTCGTATACTGTATGGTTACGCTCTCCTAATTATGTTGTCATTGAAAAGTGAACTTCTTAGGAAGAGAGGAAAAGTGATGAGAACGCTGATTGCACTTTCAAAGTCTTTTTGAAGTTGATTTATGGGACTCGGAGTGTGTCGTAATTAAATTTTACGAGGAGTTTAAACTATTTTTGACAGTTTCTTAAAAATTGAATGATGTTGTTGGATTATATGCATGTGCACATTACGCTACGCTACAAAATGTACATCTATTAAGGACTAGACAGACTTACACACACTTGGGAAACGAGGGTCTCTCTTATTTGCCTTGAAATTGTAGACAATTAAAGATTCTGATCATTTGTTTTAAGTGGCGATTCCATATGGTTGCTCAGGATCTGCGCATTCAAACTCAACATTACATGCCAGGAATAACAGCTCAACCTGCAAATTGGTGACGCGTGTTTTGTAATTCTAGATTCGGTTAATGTAGAGTTTTGCTCATAACTGCCCTTGCAGATCACTTTCTGCCATGTGGAATCGGCACTTTATAATTGTTTGAGGTATAATTCTGCATACTTAAATTTATCGAAATTGAAAATAATTCGGTTTTCAGAGACGACTGTAAATGAGCACTTAGAAAATCAAGATTTGGTGGCATATTCCATTGGCAGATTTATTTTTACCTTGAGTTTCATGGATATTTTCTTGAATATTTTATTGATTGCAAAATGGAAATGACCCTGGACCTGTCATCAGCAGCCTGAATAGAAAGGTCTACGGCCTAGAAAGCAAGTCGACTTTATATTATCACCATCGACTATCGACTCATGCCTCGGTTCCCCGATGCTGATTAATCTATGAAATCGATTTTGAGTTCAATTAACTAATTAAAAATATGCAACTGACGGGTATGTGACAAGTAATATTTAATTAGTACAATTTCTGACCTCAAAGGAAAATGAAAGAAAGTTTTATAGAAATGTCGTCTGACAGTCGGCGTGCTACTTGACTTCATACTTTGAACTTTAAACTACAGTGTGTATGCATATTTTAGTCTAGAATTAATAGAAAGCGAAATTAAGAATACTTACTACAGTATGAACATAGCCTATATTCTAATCACCTTGCCCTTCGACCTTGTATCTTTCTAGCCCACACATTTTGGTCATAAAAAGTGGTTCAAAGGTTTTCCATGTGTTATGCGTATATGGACTTGGCAATATCTAAAAACTGGTTTTGGCTTAAATAATCAAGAATGACCGGAGGACTACACAGACGAAAAATGTGTCCGTCTAAAAACCAAATTCCGTCCTGTATTTGTATTATAAAGTTTTCTGTAGTGAAGAAGTTAAATTACGCTGAGTTTTTAAATCATTGCAATTATGAATCTTGCAGATAGGAAAGTCAAACGATTTTCGTGATTTTAATTCTATAACGGCGTAATTTTAGTCATAATTCATAAATTAGCAAAAAAAAGTGCAGTTTTACATTATTGAGTGTCATGGCTTTGAGATGTCTGAATCAGCTGTTACCTGGTCAAAGGAAAAGGCGGAGAAGAAGTAAGTAATTTTGCAAAACTATAATGATTGCTAAATTACCCGTACAATACTGCCCGGCTGTCGGAATTGGTGTACAATGGCAGAATACAATTTCTAGACATTTTTTGAGAATTCAATGAGCATTTCCGCTACACCCCAAATTATATGATTGTTTGTAAAATGCAGTGACAATAATAATTGTCATTCATAGCTGAGGAATTAGAGCTTTAAATTAAATATGGGTTTTACCCTCACATGAGCTATTATAATACTTGGGAACGCGTGGCTCTATTAGGAAAATCCCTGATAGCTTAAAGAATGATTTTATTATACCAGTGTCCTCTTAATTACTTGCTTATCGTTAACGCAGAGAAATTATACGCAGTCATTTTCACTTATTTATTGCCCAGTAGAAAAGGATACCGCGGGAAAATGTTCACGTGTATCAGTAATTTTGCGTTACTAGGCCAGATGGTCAAAATTGAATGATATTATGATGTTACGATTAGTAATCATTATATATGCATGCGTCAGAAAATGTATATAGCTATTGGTTTGGACCATTCAATTACCTACATGACTATCATCGTCAGTCACATGTTAGAAAATTAAGTAATTATACAACACTATGTAATTGGAATTGGATGGTACTACCGTGAACAATCAGCACACACTGATATTTTGAATAGCACGACATCTGCTATGTTCGATTCAGATTTGATGTGAAACGTGCTTCATCCATCTGTGCACATACTTTTTTCTTCGAAAGATCAGAAATGCTTTATATACTGGAATTGTGGCTACCATCTACACAAATACTAAGGAGATTTTTTCAAAAACTCCCCCATCAGGGGATCTGAATATGAAAATTTGAAATGAGGTCGTCATTTAGTTTGACGTACGAAAGATTTTACACATGGGCAGTAGGCGGGAAGGACATTTTGACAGTTGATGCCTATAAATAGTTCAATTTCGACATCTATGGTTTAGAAAGAGCCATTGATTTACATATATCGCATTTGCTTGTATTACCATCAGCAGCACGTGCGAGAATATTCGGCGGGTCAATTCGGGTTATGGACGGGTAACCCAAATCCTCGTCCCACCTAATAAAACATCGATCACTCTGTCTATCATCGCTCATATATTTGCCGTTACCTGCAATTTCGCACACCTTGGCTCATTTGCATATACGATTTCATTACGTAATTAAGACAAAAGTGCATCTGATTAACTAGTTTACAGTTTACACATGCATGTGGTGTTTGCGGCATCCCGCTCACATTTTGAAGATTCTTGCACATGCTAGTAACGTTATTTTCCGATGAGCACGCCTGTGACCCCACTTGAGCAAAGTTCTCCCAGCAGATCCGTGACCATTGGTCAATTTCCTAACCGAGTTTCGCCAATAAATGCCAATATAATTACTTTGAGCACAAGCAACATTAGTGGTGGTCGAGAATTTCTTCCTATCCTATCAAGATTTTCAATCTCACTTACTGTCATTAAATTGAAATGCATACATGTATGATAAAGAATTGAGCTACTACATATGTGTATGATAAAGAATTGAGCTACTATGTGTATGAGTAATAGTAACTAGAATTTCCAGATCTTAATTATTTCCAGTAATGGGAGTATGGGAAGAAAATCCAATTAGGAAGCTGTGGTTGCGGTTATGTGGTGTGACGAATATGAAATTCCTTATATCAATACAGGCTTAATGAGTATGATCTTAACAAATCCCTTGTCTGGTTCCGTGGTTCCTACAGGTTTACTAGTTTATTTTTGAGCAGTTGATACATATTTTTATAACGAATGTTCAGCAATTGTGTGAAAACTGGCAAAATCTAGATTAAGAGGGGCTTGGCCGTTGATTAAGGTTCAATCCTACTCGTACGCAAGTGAGCAGGCGAATTCCAGTAATTACTAATTACATGACTGACATCAGACTATTAAGATTTTGGGTAATTAGTAAGAAAATTACTACACACCAAAACACTGTATGATTTGAACTAATGAACTGTTGAAATCCAATGACTTTTTTTCGTGTCGTCACCATGCAATGTGCGTGCCAATAACAAAAGTTTCATTATTGAGTTTGGATTAGGAGAATTAAGTAGAACAGAACAGAACAGACCGGACAGACAAACAGCTGTCATTTCACAAGAAGTAATTTTATAAGCCTTTTAATGAACGAAACACAAGGACGTAATCGTAATCATATTGTATTTGTGTGGTCAAATGGATTGTCTCAGTCCTCAAAGAAGGCTAATCCGTTTTTCAACTTGTCCAAGACGGAACAGTTAACATTAACAAAATTTGTGAAAGTTTTTATTACAATCAACATCATGTTCCCTTTCGAGAGCTAACGAACCGTTTGATTTTAGAAAATTTTGTCAATATATTGTATTGTATTGGAAATATTCTGGAATTTTGGTTGTGGAATAATGTCACGTTCGGCCCGGTCTAGCCAGGGTGATCTTGGTAAGTGCGCTGGTGATTTTTGAGAACAATTCTCAGGCTTAAATATTTAAGAAACATTGATCTAGAACAGTTTTCATAAAAATCCGGAATTTAATTAGGAAGAATTTATTATTCTTGGGATAATGTATTCCCAGAACAGCATAGTAAGAGGTGCCCATCCGCCACACGGCCCGTCGGTCGAACCCCGTCGGGACGGGGTTCGATTCCTCGACCCTGGTATATCTCAGCCTGGCTTCACCTATACTGTGGGGTTTTTACCTTGTGTACTTAGGGGTTATCCAACTTTTGTTTCATGTATTTGAATGTTGAATCGGTAAAGTACCCTAATGGGTAAAGAAGTCGGAGGATGACGGTTAAAAGACTTGTAGTGTTGTGTTGTTTGCAGTTGAGAGTGCAGTAATGCATTGGTCAAACTGAGGTGAATTCTGAACTTGCATAACAGGATTGGGAGCTTTCTCCCTCGTAGTGATGGTCGATAAGCAATCATTTGACTACGAATGTGTGTTAACCGTCTGTGTCATCACAGAACTCAGGATAGGTAACACGCAGAGTACATCCCCACGCATTGTTTCTTTATAGACTCTGTTTTCTATATCCTACACATTAAAAGTGCTAAGAAATTGTATTGTAATGTGCAAAAATTTAAACTAATGGATTCAATATATTTTGTCCCATAGAATTATTCGAGTACTTGGGCTATGTCCCCAAGAAACGATATGGAACATTCTCTGGAGAGGCAGACGAAGATGATATGCAGAAGAGTCTTGAAGTGTCATGTCGTGGAAAAGTGGTAAGATTTTGACAAATATGAAATCCATATTCTTTACATTCTCTTCATTTCCATATTTTAAACTCTACTCAGGCAGAGAAAGTAGACAACAATCGATGGTCGTTTTAGAGAGGTTTATCTTCTCCGGAGTTTATTTGTGCTCTCAGTAGGAGTACCTTCACAAAACAATTATGCTCCTGTATTTTTCTTGCAGAAGGTCGTAACATTGCGCCGCACACCTGAAATATCATTTATGTATAAGTTCGCACGGAATATCCAAGTACATTTCTCAATCTTTGCTTGATTAGGATAACCGATTCAGTCATATTGTTAGACCAGATTGAAGCGGAAATTTTAAGTATCAGAAAACATTATCCTAATTCTAATGCAAAGTCTAAAGTCAATTTGGTCGTTCCCGAAGAACGTGGAAAGAAATGCAGATTTGTCGCATGTTTCTTACCCGTTCTCATTGTATAGCGTGTTATGGAACGACGTAGACGTGTATTGTTAATTGCGTCATTATTTATTTGCTATTGTCCTTTACTGCTGCATTATTTGGTTGCAAGTGCACGGCCCACGGTCCACGGTGTTATGGTCTGGGCATCTAATTTTTATTTTCAGTCTAATGTGGTTTCAAATTTCTTTAGGAAGAACAAAGGAAATTGAGTCCACGTTGAATGGATACAGTGCGTACAAGACGGACTAGCAAAAATGTGTACACTACGGAAATACCTACAACGACACCAACCAATTAAACTATAATTTTATTATGACAGACACTATAACAACTTTAGTAAAGGTTCTACCCCGGAAGAGTCTAACTATTTGACCGCCATTGTAGAAATAAGCGAGCCAAATGCACTATTCGAGGCGATATGATCCGTGACGCATTCATGACGCCACAAAGTACATTTGGTCCATTTATTTCTAGTGACCGAACAGTTCTTTTCGAGGTAGAACCTTCACGGAAGTTATACAGGAGGTCAATGGCTCCAGCATATCTGAAATACAATACGCAGCTTAGTCCACTCGCCTACTTTTTTCTGTAAGGACTGTACGATTTCTGTTGGTTCATTCCTAGAAATTCTTGAATATTCCACCTTCGACTTTACGAATATCTTCTGCTAAGACCGCCAAAGAACTATCTTCTCTTACTTTGCATAAGACGTAGAATGTTGAGGTCTACAGTTCTTTATGGTATCGAATTACGAATTCGTGGTTGGAGCCCATCATAAATGCTACAACAATATTAACTGGACGGGGCCATACTGCAGCTAAGGCTATATTTGCTGCAAAAATGACACACAAGTAGAACTAATGACTTGCTAATCAAAAATTGTTTATCAGTTGGTAGTAAACCAGTAATTTGCGTGACTATTGTTACACGTCTAGGAAATGCAGTACCAGTTCAGTACAGTCTCAAGATGCGATCTTTAATTTTCCAGCAAGTCTGAGACTTTTGTCTAATCAAAACAAGCCAAATGGAGATCTAGAACTATTTTCAAATTGCGTCGGTAACAAGATGTTCCTGGTCTTGGTTAGTCAAATCAACTACGCAAACACACGAGTCAGTCCAATTAGAATGTCTAATATTATCCTTCCACCATAATCTCCTCGCTCTCATTGCGAATTGTACAACAATATTCTACATTGATTGATCTCAAAATTATTAACCCGATTGTCCAGTATTTTTTAAGATGATTATCGTCATACTCTTTTCTTCTGCAAAACAACACATGATCATTCCCTCTTAAGCCATGACATCACATACACATTCAATAAGATCTCATAATCAGGGTTCCGGATTATTCTTCAAGGGATCAAATATTTAAATGTTTTTTTCAGTGGAAATTGTAGAATCTTTATGAGTCTCTCTCCGTTTTTCAGCCGTTTTTTTAGAATAGAATAGAATAAGGCTTATTTCCGTATCAAAGCTATAAGACAAAATTATATAAATATAATCACTTCACGCCCTGTTTTCGCAATTGGACACACTATTTCTATCATTTAAAATAATGAAAAAAAGGGGGAAAAAAACTTTTCAAGATCTTTGCCTGAAAAGTCGGGGAAACTTGAAAATGTTGGAAGACAATCTAACTGTTAAATTGAATAAGAACTTCAACACCTACGAGGTCCAAAGTCGATTATCGAATGCTGAATCCTATTTATCTCAATTT
>JAQFYE010000782.1:0-29512 GCA_034694305.1 Protaphorura glebata | reverse complement strand
AATCTCAATTACAATTACAATTACAAATTACTTTCGTAAAATTTGTAATTACAAATATAATTACTCCGAAAATGTGTTGTAGTGATTACAAATTACATTTAGGCCATGATTTATTGGCGAATTCAATAGAAATTACAATTATGTAATTGTAATTGTATTTTGTAATTTAATTACATCTGTAATTGTAATTGACCCAAGTCTGATGAGAGGACATGATGGATAGAATTGTAATTGAATTTGTGCGCTTTCTCAAGAAAAGGAGGGACTGATAAACGAAGTTTACGAACTCTTTTACGATGATTACCTTCAAATAGTGACTGAACTTGTGAAAAAGACGGGTCAATTTGTGTTAAACTAAGTTTGGATGACGAATTAGCCAACCGTTTTAGGCCTTACTCCTAAACATTTTGGGTTCGCACTTTATGTACATACTTTTGCATACGCTTGATTTACGATAACCTGCATTACTGTCGCGTAAAGAATTGGCTGACCTACAGAAAGCTTTCAAACATGAGTGTATACGGTATACATTAGAGACGTTAGTTGTTTGCCAATAAATATTCAGTTGAATTCATTTAACCGTGTTAAATGTATTTGTAACAAATATATATTTATTTCAGTTTAAGGTGCATGTTTAACTCTTTTGGGTTGCGTTGAAATCGAAACCTTTATACATTAGTTTGCTTCAACAAGGCGTTCAAAATTCAATATTTTTTGTTATAGATAGATAGTTAACCCCCAGGTTTGACAGAAATTATGTACATAACCTTGAAAAATTCTGTGAATATCAGCTCAAGTGGGCAAGACAGCAAGCATTGCTTACTTTGTAATGCAATAGTCGACAACGGTTGACCTAAAATATGTTTTAGTGTATGTACAAGATGCGTAACCCCTTATGGAGGTCAACATTCTAGTAACATCTTTGTAAACGTCAGGCAAATCCATTAAGCCATTAAGTTTGAGCCATTAAGTTTGAAAATACGACTAGAAGTTTCATAATGAATCTTACAATAAGTGCAATTTAATAATTAAAAATAAAAATTTTGTTTCTGTGTTTACCTCGATATAATTAGAGAGTATGACGCGATATGGGTAGTAGAAAGAAACTACTATTCGAGATGATCAACATGTTTACTAATTACCTGCCAGGTGTACATACGTCATCAGTATCTTCTCAGTGTTTTAATCTTAAGAGTTGCGATCGATAGTAGAATTACAAGGAAAATCTGTGATTCATGGCCAACTTGGAAAACAGCAACAGTATAATAACATTAACTTTTGCCATGCCGTCGTGCCATACTCACCTTAGCTGTACTTTTGTACACTACGCTTGATGTAATCTTTCCCTTTCTCAGTAATTAGAAAATTGAATAGGGAATTTTTCGCTCGCCTGGTCTGGGTAGGCCTGAAGCAAGCTTTAGGTTAATTCAAAGGTGTGCTCTTCTCCTTATCTATTGTAGTAATCTGATGATGTTAGTTCCATAGTCTTGGGTAATTATTCGACTAAGATCGAACCAGGTCAAGCCAAACCAATGGCAACTAATTTAACTCAATTAGTAGAAACTCCATTTATCAATGGCGTACGTTAATACAGACGTTTGTGTAGGATTTTAATTTCATTATTTTTTCTCCTTGTAAACACTGTAAAGTATGACGCATCTTAAAATTTTCGCTGAATAAATGACACATTTTAGTTGCAATAACAAATGCACATCATATGTCAATATGTCATATGAGAATACATGTTTTGAAAATTGACTGCCAGAAGTTTTATTCCAGAGATTCAAAACTGAACAAAGGTACTCGGGTACATTCGTATTTACAGTTTTGTGATTTTTGTCTGTGTTATGTCTTACGTAGTACGTTAGGAATAAATACTACCGAAGTTTTGAGTGATTAAACAATTTTATCTCCGGGTTATCTCCCATTTTAAGTGTATTAAGGCAATCGACAGTAGGAGAATGGGACGGGCCTAATTTCAACAAGGGAAGGCTTCGAATTGTTTGGACAAGTGTTTTTAAGGTGTATAATAAAAATCTGTGTCAAGCGGACACATTTTATGAGTTCATTTCATTCATTTACCATACTGCAAAGCACGTGCGATGTGAGTTTTTTGTTTCTTGGCTTATTATGACAATTAGGGTTTGCCAAGAGCCCGCATGTATAGTTATACCCTTTTAAAAACTGTATCTTATTATCTGGCGGAGCCGCCGGTTGTTAGTTGGTTTATATTTACTATTTACGTAAACGTACCCTACCCTTACTCATCACCTAGACAGATGCGGTGGACCTCTTTCATGCTTCCTCACTCTAATTAGGTGTTTTCGGGCACAGGGAACAAAAACTAAAGGAGAGGATGGTGGCATTGTATTTGGTAGGTTTTTTTGTTGTTGTTACTTTTTGTTCTGTAGTTGTTTCTACGAACGTATTTTGGTTAAGAGCCCAGAAGCTGATGATGATTTGGGGAAGGTAATGACGTGGTGTGGGGTGTTCTTGTTTTCTTACTTGTAAGTAATGTAATGTTACCCTAAAAAACTTGCGAAAGGAATTTTAAACTGTAACCTCATCTCAGTACTCTTATGTACTCATTCAATTCAATTCCATTTTTCGTACGCGCCGTGTACATACATAGTTGAATGTTTGAATGAATTTTTGAGATGCGGAATTGATGCGTGAAGATTTGGAATGCATTGCTTTTGATTTACATTTACATTGGATGAGCGGACAAACCAGAGTTTTTTTTATTTTTCCCACACTATACCCTAGCTTCCTTATGTTACATTTACATTTGTCGTTCATTCGTTCCTTCGTTTCGTGTACTTGTACTGCATTAGAGCTAATGTACGAGAGACGAAGATGTGTGTTAAGTGTTAAGCTAAGTTCTTACTATGGTCTGGGCTTGGGTGATTAAAATCTTTCTTAACGGTAATTTACTCCACATGCCATCAGTATCTATCTGCTATGTATGTGACCGATGACTATAGGATGGAATGTGAATGTTAAATTGAAAATGTATGCAGGGGGGATGACTGAGGAAGACGTAGACGTAAGAGCGCATTGTCACCAAAACAGTATTAGCACCTGTAAAATGTAAATGTAATGTAATCTAATGGATGAAGTCAAGGATTCTGACAGGACTGTCGTATAGTGGAAATGTCAACTGACTTGGCATGCATGGCTTTGACATGAACTTGTACATACCGTACGAGACGTACTCAAACTGCTGAATACGTTCGTTATAATGGTAGTGTTGTTTTGGATAATTAGGAGTTTTGGAATTTGGGGCAGGGACAGGTTGAGGGAATTTCAAGTTGACTTTGTGCTAGGATTAGGTAAGACGGATAAGATACAAGGAAAGTGGATTTTATTTTATGTGGATGTGGCCTTGCCGGTTCGGTTTAAAAGGTAAAATGAAAAGTGGAATGGTTTAATGGCTATAGAAGGATAAAGTAACCAGGAAGAGTTTGAGGTCTTTGGTTTCATGCTATGCACTGGCTATAGGGCGGGCAAATAGTACGTCCGGTAACTTGATCCTGTCTACAGGTTCGGAAATGTGGGTTAGACTCAATGGAAAAACACAAGAAGCATTTTGCGGAGAAAGTCAGACGAAGGATATGGACACAATATTGGACTTTAAAGTTATGTCGATAATTCAAAAAAGTACGAAAATATTTGTTAACCGGGGTAATTCCATAGTTTTCTAGTTTAAATATTAGGAAATTTTAAGTTGGTTCGGTGTTAGTTTTCTAGAGAATTATTTTTAGCCTCACCCTTCTGAGGATTCGCTTTCTCCGGCTGCTTTCTCTTGAATTGGACGTACTTTGACTGTTTCCGAATATACTGACTGCCACACTTTACTATATAACTTGATAACTTTTTTTTTTTGAAAAATGATTTTTACCAAAACGTATTGTCATATAGCGGTCGATATTTTAGTGATACGCCATATTCTTTAGTTGGGTTGATATTCGGGTAGGTGAACTTTCTTAATTTCTAATACGGTATCTGTTAATTGTACAATTTGGTGGGAGAATAGCCGTTTTGTCAGCATTTTTGCCACCTTTTAATAATAATTTGAATAGAATTATTTTGTAGTACTGTTCTGTTGACTGGGTACAAAATTCACAAACCAAATGTTGCTAGGTCAGAGAATAAGGAATTTCTATGAGACTTCAGTTTCAAACTGCGGGTATAAAGATTATGGCAAGGATCCTAATAGGGTAATAGGGATCATACAGACTTGAACTGGAATGGGGGTAAGTTTTTTTAACAGACCTATTTAGGAAGACACAATGCTTAGACTACCGGGGTTTTTCAGTTTAGTACTTTGGCTATTAGTCCGTACAAGGAAGAGGACATTTGTTTCATTCATTCGTTCATCTTTATAGATGTCTTCAAAAAGAATTGGGAGTGTGAATACATAAAATATAATTATTATTGAGGATGATTTTAATTTTAAGTCGTAGTTTGAAGTTGAAGTGAACTCTTTTGGGTTCCTCAAATGGTAGGTAGGAGGTATTGCAGTTAAATGATTGCTTACATTCTTTTCCTTCATATTGTTTTGTGAATGTGAATTTCATACTAGGTAGTCATGGGGTGCAATGGATTGCAATGCAATTCCTACTACAATAAATAAAAATGAGAATTTTCAACTCTGCTTGTACTACCTGTGCCCTGTCGTTGCTAAGGGTAAGGATGTTGTCGTGCTAACGAACTAGGTATGTCCATACCATGCTTACTTCATTGCCTTAGGGCTTTCACTCGTTCACTCATTTGCTTTTGCTTGGTTTGGTTATAAAGTGGAGATTAATAGACAGAAAGACTGTATAGAAATGGCATGGGTTGGGATGAAAGGGTTGACGCGCCTGTTTTCCACCCTTTTGGGATTTTTTCCAAGGTACTGTAAAATTCTATGGTAATTCAACCATCCATCCTATGTATGTTCTGTTATAATACAACTGGTAACTGGTAGGATCGGGTTAGTATATAACATTCTGTGAATGTACATACGTAGCGCAGGGTGAGTGAACGAAGAAATGTTTTTACAAGGATACCACTTTTGTTGTGAAAGTCAGATCCACTCGAAAGTCAACGCAAAATTAATCTCGAATGGATTTAAGAAATAGAATTAATTATTGTGCGCTTCTTCATTACTTCAGTCAATTATTTAGCACTTTTTGGAGTCGAAATTGGTTGCAGTCGTATGACTGAAATGTTTCAAAAATTCTAGGAGTGAACAAAATGTTACTCCGGGACATAACAGTCATGGCCGTGACACTTGATGTTCGGGTTCATAATTGAGTCGAACCGATTTTGGCATCAAAAGTGGTTTCCTTGTAAAAAGCCCAGCTAGTATGAGCCATACCTTAGCATTAGCTCAGCATCCCAATCCTAAAAAAACTAGTCAGAGATTTACAGCATCCCAATCTCTGAGCCCATGGTAGATGGTACTGGTACATAGTCGTTCATACTTATGCATGTGAAAGACTGGGAGGTCCTCCACTTTTCTGAAGTGGAATCAAGTTTAGTTACTTGGTGAGACTCTCCAGACTCACTTCCTCCTTTTTGTCCAAAAGTATATTTTCAGTTTTTTAAGTCAATTTTAACTATACTTGTCGAGTTTTTGGAAAGATAAACGGAACGGAAGATTTTTACAATAAGTCAAACTGAGTTTGACGTGTTGTGCTGAATTTTGTGGAAACAAGGAACTGGATGTAGAAAGAAAAATTTCGTACAGATAATTTTTTCTATGGATGGATGAAATGTGTTTGGTGAAATTCGTCCGCCTGTCTATATGTCTATTGGATAGCAATTAATTGGAATAATTTTGTGGAATTTGGAGCAAGTGTGAGTGGAAGCAACAACAGGTTGTTCATTTGCATTGCAAATTGGAAGGTCCGCATTGGATTGGGCTTGGATTTAGTTCTTGTTCCAGTTTAATATTATTTTTGCATGTGCTGTTGCTACTCTGCTCTGGAAACCGTGGAAAGTAGTGAAACGGGTTGTATTTGTTTTCCAACCCTTTTGCATTTCCCGAGAGAACATTCGTTTCTTTGGCACGAGATCATCATCAAGATCGGATTTCAGTTTGGTTCGGAGTTTTTTCTCTCGACTGGGAAGGCAGGACTTGGTCCTTTGACAAATGAGCTTTTAAAAAGTTTTTTTTCTTCAAAGGAATCGGTGTGGGTGCAGAACGGTGTAGAACATTTGCCACGAGTCCAATTCTTCACTTCTTTGTGCATCAGTTTTTTTTAATGAGCAAAGGAAACCTCTGAAGGACAAATTCGTTCTATTTTTGATCAATTGATTTAATTTTTATACGAAGGAGACTAAATATTTTCTCACATTGTGAAGCGTGAAGGTGGTTATTTTTAGCGGAACATCTGTTGAGTTGACAACTACTAAAGTAGGGCTACTGCTACGACTACCTGCTCATTGCGTAGCAACTTTCTTTACTTGGTATTTCCATTGAATCCTTGTTTCGTCACATCAGGTATGTCTTTTTTTACTCAGTTTTCGTCGTCAACGTCATCAACTCTCTTCTGGTTTGGTTTGGTTTGGTCAGTCTGGTCTTGGATAGAAGTGTTGGAATATTTGTGGTTCTCTCAGGTGTGAGATGACATTCCAAACACTTTACAAAAGTTACAATAGATATAGACAAAATGTACAATTTGAATGACGTTGTAAGGGATCCTGTGCCATTTAATCTTTTTCCAAGGATTTTGAGGCAAAAGTCACACTTGGAGATAATAATGGTACTTATCTAATGAGAATGGGGGTGGAGCAATTTCATTGCGTGCACTAGTTTGGAATTTTAGAATGGTTTCCTCAGGCAAGGGATTCGGGTTTGAAGATTTGATGGGTTTTACTAACTTTTTATAACGTACCACAAGCATAATCAGTCCTTCCAGGAAATATTTTTTTTAAATTCCCTTTTACCTGGTTCAGGAAGTGACTAATACCAAAGAGAGTAAACAAGGTGATTTCAGTTTAGAAAACTGAAATCACCTTGTTTACTCTCTTTGACTAATACAATCTCTTAATTAAGAAACCAAGGGATTGTCCAAACGTCACAATAATTGTGGAGTTTGGAATTTTTGGCAAAATAACCTTTCTGCCTTCATCATTTAAAATATTCCGTGAAATGTGACATAAACCAATAACGAAGAAACATTGAATGCTTGATAATTACCACAATAATTTTGTCAGGTTTTCTCGATGTAATCTTGAAATTAAATAAGGTTGTACTTAATTATATAAAAAGTTCTGACCTTTTCTCTCACAACATTTCGTCTTCAAAACCCGAAAATAAACTCCTCACACCTTGTAGCACTGTTACTGACAGCTGTTTTGATCATACCATCGTAATTTCAATTACATCACACGTAACACCATTTTCTGTTTCTTGCGAAAACCACCCAATTATTTTGTGAGTTTAGCTGACGCAACTTGAATTTCCTTTTGACATTATTAACGTAATTCATTATTTTGGGCCGATCAGAATTAGAAACATGAATGGATTACATAAAGATTTGACAAGCTGTGCAAAACTGAACGTGAGTTACGTGACCCTGAATACGATATACAAATTCTTTCATACTGTTTTTCGTAGGCTTTGACAGTAGAATTAAGTGTATTGATTCAATGTAAGTTTTATTTTTGTACAGAAGGGAACAATGATTTCCTTGTAATCATGATGACATGTTTTTATACCATTGAGGCGTATTTCTGCGATTAACATTAAAACTAATCTGACTGATGTAATTTATTTTTGGAATCCATTGCTCAAGATCGAGTGAGATGTACTGAGAATTTTATTTCGACACTAATGAATGAATTTTGATGAGGTTGTTGGCTTTGGCTTTGCCATTTCTTTTATTGGTTACTTAATAATATTTTACGATGCAAAATTCCCAACCGTCAAAGATTTCATAAGCTAGTCGCATCTTCTTCCCTATCACCAACCGAGATAAAACTATTCACAGTTAAGTTTTTAAGTCTATGGGAACGTTTTAAACGTACGCTGTACGGATATGGAAATGGTTACCCTTAACATAATAATTTCACAAGAGTAGTAAATTTATGACGTGAATTTTATGGAACCTTGTGACGCGAATTACTATGGGTTATATTGGATTACAGTTTTAAAATATTTTTTGAATAAGGAAGAGGTTGGGACATTGGATTTAAAAGGATGATGAATGTTAGTTGAGATGGTGAGAGGGTTTCCGTTTCGGTTTAAAAAAGTTTTTTGAGTAATGAACTCCCTTGCACTTGACTTGGATGCTGTTGCTCCTTCCTCTTGCTACATATGGGCGAACAAAACTTGAACTTGAATCGTTAATTCTACACGTGCTTCAGAATTCCAGCCGAGTTTTTTTTATTCATACTCATACTTTAAAAACGTGTGTGAGTGAGTTCACCATATTATGTGAGATGACTTCAGCTTATGATACATAAGTTCGATAGATGAATCCTTTGCACAATTTGCTCGAAGGGTCAGAAATTCAGGATCATCTTCACAAATTTTTCAAACATTCAATTTTGAATTGTGCTTAAAAATTAGAACTTTTGAAATCAACTAACTTTCAATAGGTGTTATGTCGGTGGTAGTGTCAATCAATTTCTTCAGTCAAATCCTTAGGATTGCAATGTTTCCTATTACGGACTTAAAATTATAGTTAAACCGAACATAGCGCAAAAAATTTTAATGTCAAAACTTCCACTTAGCCAAAGCATTTGTCCGGGTTCTCATTTTCTAGTTATGCCTGTCGGTATACGGGTTATTTGGATTACATTGGAATTGGAAACTCAGTTGGTTTCTTCTTGAAGATGCACAGGGCGTTGAAGTGTGGTTGGTTGAAGTAGAGTTCCAAAAATAAAGATAGTGAAAATGCAATCTTGCAGTTCTATGCACTTGGGATTTTTTTTACAAGGTACAAATGCATCTTTAGAAAAAGGTATGTTTTTAGTCGTGAGTCATGAATCTCTACGGCGTGGCGGTTTGGTGTCAGACTTCGACGTCGACGTCAGGGTGCTTCTGGATTTCTGGTTTAAATTTTTTAAACACAACACCCAGCAAGTGTTAAAATATTGTATATTGCATTGGAGCATCACCTTCACCGCCTGACTAGTAACATTGCATGGGTGAGAAGATTGGTGATTTCCAAGGATTTTTTGTTGTTGTTATTTTCCTTTTACGTAACAGGGTGTGGGTGAGAGACTGAAGTTTAATTTAAGAACTTGTAGACTTGATGATGATGGTTCTTTAACCCCTAGTGATGTATTTATCTAACCGCTGCCGTTACTGCAACGTTAAACCGAGCGACTAAAGGTAATGCATGTAATGTACGAATGAGGGGAAACTAAAAAAAATAGGGATTATCAATGATCATCAGCGCGGTTTTAGGTGCTCGTAAAATTTTGTTCCAGTTAGGACGGCTCTTTCAGAAGAAATTTTTACACCGCACCGAATTTGTACTTGGTTTTTAACGTAGAATTTGGAGACGGTTAGGTTGTCCAAATCGAAGTTTTACTCTTAAAGCGTACTAATTAATTGTACGGTCGTATTCACTAAAACGATTCCAATTTAACTCAAATGTTCTTTTTCTGGAACCATAAATTGTTCTGACATTATTTTTACTGTGGAAGAAATTTTAAAATAAATTTTGCACTGGTTAAGTTTATTTCCATCTGACTCATATGGTTTTGATGACTGCATTTTTTACCAGCTTGGAGCGTGTGGAATGAAAAGCACAATTTGTTCCATTCCATTAACATTGTAGGTACTTACTTATTGCCCTTGCCCATGGTATTTGTACTTTACGAAGCAAAGTACAAAACGAAATCGACAAATTTTCTCGTAAAGTAGACGAGATAGGAAGGACGAACGAGGAATGGTATTAAGATATGTCCCAGACATACACATACTTTTTTTTCGTTACCGGCCACCGCAAAAGTGCTTGCATCACTCGATACTAACAAAGTAGAATACTTTATCTTCCAGTATTTTTTGGACACGTTGTAAAGTCATTTTCTATGGTCTATGGTCTGTGTATTGAAGACAAGATAGGGAATGACGGAATTAGTATCTTAGAGTGAGATGTGATTTATAGTAATAGAATAGAAAATAACTCGACTGATGGATATTCCGTCTCCATCATGGCGGACTAATGGACAAACCTGCTCAAGTACCGAAAAGTAGTATCTGCTGCCGCCGTTGGGTTATGATCTATGGAAATAGAATCACACAGTTACAATCTATCTTACGAGGGATGGAATTGAGGTGGTTTAGTCATTCCTGTGGTTGATCCTACAGGCAAATCCAAGAAGCATCGATTCACAAGGATCACGAAGGAACGAAATCACTGATTTCTAGTATCCTAGTCATGAAAATGATGAATTTATAAGCAGAAAAACGTTCTCTCATCTCTAATAATTCATTTGATGTTCCAATGGACCATATACTGTTGTATAAATATAAACAGGTCAGGTTGGCTGCTCGAAAGAAATGAAATGAAATACCCAAGACGCTTGAATTGACTAGTTCGGATGATTCTTGACCAATTTATATTTCACATCCCAGTAAGTGTTCCTTTTGGGAATTTCTATGAACACATTGAGTGTCTCCCTTATGGGAACTTTCTTTTTCGTCTGCCTTCCAATGTTTGAAATCTAACGTAGTTGTAAGTTGTAGCTCTAGGGTGGTTTTGGTTTGTACTTTAGCGTTAAAACCAAAGCTTATATCAACTTTGAATTAGTTTTTCAAAGTTTCCTACGAACGAAACACGCATCAATACTAAAATATATGGTAGAAATAAAGTGAGCGGGCGTGAGATTATTTAATGGAAGGAAGATGAGTCTGGAAAAGTTGTGGTCTGGTGAGGGTATGAAGAGTTGAAGGAGGAATCGAAGAGAATGACAAAGACTCTGTGGATAAAAGATACACAGGAAGATCCCGAGTACTTTTAAGAAAAGCATGTTTTCTGAGCGAATCAATTGTTCTAAGAAGTTTTAGCGGAAGTTTGGCTCGGGTTTTGTTCCGAGGTTGTAGTTTTAGTTTCTACGCCTCTCAGATTTGGTTTGTAGAGATAAGTTAAGTTTGATCTTGTCGACTAATCGATAGAAATGATATCGATTATTAACAAGTAGTTGAATTTTTAATTCGTTTTATTCTTGGAATTACTGTTGGGAGGATTTAACTTTATCTTCAGTCACAGTTAAATATTGTTACTTTTAATAAAGGTAGAATTTGTTTTAATGTTAAATTTTACGTTTCTGATACCTTAGTAAATCAGTTTTTGATTCTCAGTTTAAGAGTAGATTAGATTCTCAGTAATCAGTGAGTAGTATTACAACGCCTGTTCGTAATGGTTGCCTTAAATGAACTCTAATTTTAAAAGTCATGTCATGACACATCACGTACATTTACCATAACACTCCATATTTGTATTTGTGTTGGAGAGTAGAATGTGTTAGTAGAAATTAAGTTCATTGAAAAGGTTATAACCCTCCATCCATTCCCGTCCGTTACGTTGTTACTTTGACTTGTGTGGTATTTTGCATGTAAAGTTCTAAAAGTCTGACGCATGGAGTCTGAGTCTGATTGCTTAATTTGTTGATTGGATGTACTCAACTATTCATGGTCTCTCTTCTCATCATCATCATCATCACCATCGTGGTTGAGCGTTGAGCCTAGGCTCAGGGCTCACGACACGCTATTAGTCTATTTTAGGGCAATAAATAAAGACAGGTTAAAGGAAGATAATTCATTCTCATCCATCCCTGAAAAGACAATTAGAATTGACGTATGCTCAAGAAATAAACTCAACCACTTGTCTGATCTTGTGCTGTCAAAAAATTAAAGGATTTTGCTTATTTTGGATTTTTTGATGATACAGATGATTTCTGACCTTAGTGTAGGAAGACAAGTTGACTAGACGTAGACGTCGAGGAAGACGTAATGGAAAACAAAGTTAGATGGGACGACAATTTGGTCTTGTGTTTGTTTTTTTGGACATTTTAATTAATTTGAAGGTCGAGAATAGGATTTCTGTAGGGATGATGGACATTATGAGTGGATTCTTTTGGGTTAGTATTATGACAGGTAGACAAAAACAGTCTAGTCACTTCGGTTAGATTCATTTATTAGCTTCGTCTACTTCATTCTAACTACAGTTGTCTTACTTGAGAAATATAGAAACGAACGAACAGGTAGATAGGCAGATAATCAGCTTTCTAACATTGTAGGATTTATCTCCCTCAGGATTTCTTCTTAAGTGCTTTCTGATGTCCAAAATTGAATTGTGTGAAGCTCGGAGTTTGTGTTCTAATTTTGGGTTCTAGACAGGACGAACGAATGTTGGTAGTTTATGCTGTTAAGAAGATTGACTTTGACAATGAAACAACAAGGCAAGGGGAACGGGACTACGACTATGACGTTCTAATTAAGAATCTGTGTCTGTGTACTTTACTCTGGCAAACATACAATACGTCGTTTTTAATACAGACGGGGTATACTTTTTGTTTACCTGAAAACATTCAGATTTTATGCAGTTTTGTAAGCCACGTGCATTTTCATGGGCTGGGATTACTGGCTTTTCCTCATCTTGGGAATTCTCATTTGAAAATCAGATGAAATTAGAAAAAGAAATTGGATATAAATTATGTTCAATATTAATTATTAAAGCATCACTTCATAGGGACAGATTGATGTTTTAAGATACATTTAAAATGCAAGAATAACTACACAGATAAAAAAACACGTAAACCGCAAATTGTAAGTGTATAGACAAAATAACAGGGATGGGAAGTTGCCAACCCCTGGCAGGCACTTAAAAGATGTGCTTTACTTTACTGTATCGCATGCAAAGAATAAGGTTAGAAATCGACAAAAAATAGAGATTCCTTTTTTGACGGCTAAACATAAAAAACGGTTGCATGGTTGGTAATTACGAGGCAGGTTGGAATACAATAGTTGAATGACATTACATTCCATGAACTGCACTGTACTCGTACTTGGACCATTTGCAAAATTGCATTACATTGCAATGGCACAGCGTGAAAGTCGGCTGGCTCGGTTCGTCGGTTCACTTCACTCATTTGTTCCTTAAGAGTGTTAAAATTGAGGGTAAAAGGTTGTAAGAAAAAATTACAGTAGTTGTGCCAGACTAACTTTTGCGAGTGTGAATGATTGTTTCGTTAATTTTTAAGGTACTAACTAACACGCTTGTGCCTGAATGGTCGGGGCAAATCCTTTGGAGCAAATTATTTAGCAAAAGCAAAAGGGTAAAAAGGTCTTTCGGAAGTGTATTGGCGGGGAGATAAGTATTTTGTGAAGCAAGTTAACTTGTGGAACTGGTTTTGTAATTACCATTCAACTCAACTGCTGCTGATTTTGACTGTCTGCCTGAAAATGAAAGTTTGATGATGAAACTACGACTGGTGGTTGACTCGAAGGGGCATAAAGGTCACGGAAAAGGAGATTTTAGTTACTTACACTTTTCCTGTAAAGTATTTAGACTCGGATACTATGAAGTTTAGAATGAACTAGCTATGTATGTTGTAATGTAAATACTGGTTCAGTTTGTATTGGACTGGTACTGGTACAGCAGAGATGTCCAGTTTTCTGTAGATTAGATTGACTATATATGGCTGGAATGAGTCAAACATTTCATGATTACTAGATAAAAAGGGCCATCTGCAATCAGAAAATTCAGTGATGTTTTTTATTCTTTTTTATTGAGTAGGTGGTGCCTAGTATTTTATTTCAAAGAAGTTTTTCCAGAAATGTGGTTGACGAAACCGACATTTTCGTTCATATAATTCTTTCTATTTTATTCAGTAAGTGGCATTGGACTGTGGGATTACTTTTTCTTATTATCGATCATATTCGGAATTACATCCAGTTTTAAATTGGTAGGCTCATTGATTGTCTCACATTATATACTAGATATTATTTACACTTTATACGTAATCGTTCACATTTGTTAATGTACTTAGCGAACATTTTTTACACGAATTTTTGTCTAAATTAATCATATTATATGAAATCTTGAAATATCAATCGTAATTTTATGTCTTCAATTCTATGCGCACATGTCTGAGAGTAACTTCAAAAAATGACAAAATTCATAAGCCTGATCTTCTATGTGTACTGTCACTGTCCGAATTTTCATATGACTACTGCTAACTAATGCCAGCTGTAATTGAGTTTCGGTTTGATCAAATTAAATTCCTAGGATACTGGGACGTTCCAATTTCTCCTATACCGCCTCGTTTTAATGTAAAATGAAGAAAAATAGCTCTTCATGCCCGCTCACCTTGGTTTCTTCGTGCATGTGCTGTGCAAACTTTTTTATTACTTGGCATCCATTGCAGATTGTAGTTGCAGCATACACAGGATTGAAAACTTGCAAGTTGAAGTTGCTTATAACGTGTCTTGTCTGACTGGATGAAGGTTAAAGAAAGGACAATACTGCATGGGCGAAGGAGATACGTTCACATAATTTCTTGGATTTTTTTTAAAACAATATACTATGTATGTGGTATTGGCTTAAACAAAGGGATTTAATTGATATGGATTTTGAGGCTACGTGAATATTGAAATTTGCATAAGGCCAGGAGGAAAATTAGAACTAGGATTTATTCAAGAACAACTGAGAGCATCAACCTATTAATTGATTCCTTTCCCCCTTCTCTTGACACAGGTGTGTGACACTTGCATGCATAACTAATTTTTCCATTGTTTTTACAAATGACGAAGAATTAAGGTCATAGAGAATGTATGCTCTGTCAGTTTTTATTTGGCGAGATCTATTGGAAATTTATATTGATTTTATTAGAACTTTCGAAAAATAGTTTGCCTGTGTAAGTTGGCCATGTGGCAAATTTTTTGGGTGAATTGTTAGCAGATCGGAAGGATTATCTCCGGGTATTTCAATTTTTATCGGTCCGACAACAGTTCAATATAATTTTCAATTCAGTTACCTGTCGAGTTCTTTTTCGTATCTGAAGAAAATCTGTTAACTTCAATCGCATTTGAAGGCTAAAGTAGTTTTAAAATAGCAAGTTTATAAACAATAGTTTTAGCGATGCATTTCCCGTTTCTTGTAGGTTTAATGACTAGACTCTCTTGAATTTGAAATTTCGGTTAGTGCTTGAAATTTAAAAAAAAAATCATACAATTATTTATTTTCTAATAATAATCTATTTTATTGGTTCGACTGCTTAGCTTTTGTGACCTCACAGTCAAACTTCAGTTTGACTGTGATTTTGAAATTTAGGCACACCTAAAGTAAATAGATTCTATCTAGGGCCTATTCAAAAACGGTAATATGGTTTATGGTAAATGTGGAAGACGGAGGGGAACAGTAAATCATGTTTCCATGCTGTTCCTTTCTCTAGAATGGTAGTGGCAATGTATGGATAGATTCTTTTGCTTCGAATTTTTCAACCCATTACTTTAGTTATGAATGGTTGGTGGATGAAACATAATCCTTGCATTTGAAGTCTGAGCATGTTCTATCCTCATTTCTCACTAAATTCTTTTGGTTCGGTCACTTGAGAGAAAAATAAGGGGGTTTAGGCATAAGGCAGAGGCGGCGGTTGGTTTTGTCTGTTTTTGCGTTAAGGACGTCAGAGATGCTTATGAAGAGAAATCATGAGGAGTTTGTGTCTTCCATTTCCATTATAGAACTCAGTTTATTTCGAACTAGCAAGATAGCCCGTCCTAAGGGCGGGTATGCCTAGTCCTAGGAAACGAATTGAAGTTAGCCGGAAGCAAACAATGTAGGTTGCTAAGCAACCCAAAGATGTCAACTTTCCTTCATTCCCAGTTGATTTCATAATCATTTAAAATTTCTCGTTCTAGTTGTATTTGGTTCCTAAGATTGTATAACCAAAAGATAGGGTCACCTGTCCAGTCGTCAAGAGAATAGAACTCCCATGCTCTCTGGTTTAAAATGAAGGATATTTTTCATTAAGGAAATGCCGGTGACCTCAAATTAAGAAACGTTCCTGAAACTGCTCAGTCGCATTCCTGATCCACCCATATCAAAATTATTCTCTTGGTTGGACTGCGTCACAAATAAATAAACAAAAAAACAGATATCATCTCAACGTTATATACGAAAAGATGGGCCCAGAATCTACGTAATTCTGATAAGTTGTGCGAGTTGAGCTAGTTGACAGACTTAACCAAAACGGACTGCAATGATGCCTGGTTTCTTTTTGTTCGAGAACACAGTATACAAAATCATAACTTCAATTGAGAACGACGTACTTAGTTTTACATTTTCATTATTCAGTTTAGTAAATTATAGGTAACTACAATACTCGTCTTTGATTCAAAGGAAATTCGTTAATTTTATTATCGGTCTCTATTTTTTTATGGTTTTATTTTCTTAGGTGTATTAGTTTTCATTTTCACATATTTAATTCTCAGTATTCCGGATAGAAGGGTTAATTCTAATTCGAAATATTTATAAGAATGATTAATTTTATTATTATTATTATTAACACCATGCGTATTCCTTGTGATTTTTCTCAAAGATTACACCTGAGGGTTCACCCATTTTACTCTGTCTAGTCTGACTTGAAATAAGTGCGTTTGAGATTAAGATCAAAAGACGAGAGAGAGAGAAAGTCACGAGAGACGGATGTTACTAAGTAATAAGTCTCACATGTTTTACATTACCCAAAGCTTGGGAAAAGATTCCTTCGCATTGTTGTTGTGTTCCTTTGTCATACATAAATATATCGTACATAAATATGGCTTCCTCATTGCGTACAACGTCTCATTACTTCGTAGTCTCTCTTTTCCTTTCAAATTTCATGAATAAAAGTTTAGAGTAGTTAACTATTTAATTTGGGGATCTGAACGAAAGAAGGCACTGCATATATGTTACTGGCAGTCCTCAAAACTCACCTATTGGTGTCCGGGGATATTTCCGCTCTTAACAGAGCCTATAATATTCCGAGGTGTCCAAAGCTTTAAATGTTATTTAGCTATTCATAGTGGCGTATACGAATGAATGGTAGTTAAAATTATAAATTAGGAACGTCGGATTTACGTTTACTGGGAGGCAGGCGTTTTATTTCTTAGTTATCAGTCAGAATTTACGGATTTTATAGACATGATATACATGAATTAAAGTTCAAAAGAGCAATGAATTTCCGCAATACATTTTTGCTTTCCGGGTGAAGCGGAATCCAAATACACTATTATTGCGTGGATGTCTTGCCCACTCTGACCCACTTGATTGTTGAGAGTTGCGGCAGACAAAAATGTATCACTTTCTTTTCCACGATTTTGGTTGGGTTGGCTCCTGCTTTTCTGTCGTGTTTGATTGAATGAATTCGTAGGTGTGGATGTAACATGTTTCTCCTGCTTTCGTGTTTTTTGTTTTCAAGTTTTTGTTTACACTTTTCTTTGATGAAGACGCGTAGGCGTGACATGAGAAGTTAGATGTTAGTAGTGGAAATGGAAAGGGGGAAGGAATTTAAATCTCATTAGTGCATGTCCATGGACAGAAGGAGAGCCTCCGTCATTTACGTATAAATTTTAATCCGATGACGACGAGACGAATCCAATCCTATTCCTGGCCTCGGGAAGTGTCTCGGTTAATGTAGTCAAAACTACTTTTAGGACTTGGAACTGATTAGGAAATAATTAAGCTTATGCTTAGGTGGGTGTTAGAACTGAGCTGTAAACAATATGCTGGCTGTGTCAGTCTTAGCAAATTAATTGGACCGAAGAAATGTAGGTGAAAGTCGATGTGGTGTTAATTTTTGTTTGCTATCTATTGTGGATTTAGATTCAAGGCCGAAATATGCCGTAGTTTTACCGACAGGATGAATTTAAGACTGATCTAAAGTGCAGTTGGAAAGTATAGTTAGTCGTTCGATTGTACCGATTTATCATAGATTCTGATTCTGGGTATTCGAGCAATTTTTTTCTCTTCCTTGACAACAATTCTGTGAATTCAGCATTCAAAATTCACATTTTCTTCTGTATTCTTCCTTAGGTTTAAACAAGGATCTTGAAGTGTCCCAATCCTTAGTAAAAGAGCCATCGTAGTAGGCGGCTTTTGTTTTTACAAGATAGTAGTTTCGACATGTCATTAATCTAAGACTGAATCTGTCAAGGATCATAAATATTCTGATCTGAGGATTAAAACAGGCTTTATGCCTGCCTTCGTTCTCTTGAAATTGCCTGAAATGGTCAACGCTCGTTCTAGTTGGGCGGTCGACACAGGATTCTGGAGAGTGGAATGGAAATGGCGGTGATGAAAAAAGGCATTTTTATATTTTATTAGGTCCGATGAACTTTACGAGTAAAATCAACAAGTTCGGCCGGTCCTGCCGCTTCGGTATGACTGATTTCAGGATTTGATGTGAATTTTATGGAACTTGTATCGTCGGTATTTCGAAGGTTCATTATGAGTACGAATGTCATTTTTACCGATACTCTACCACTCTGTTGGATATTTGGTTTGCTTTTGCCTTGTTTTTAAGGAAATTGTTCTAGTACAACATCGGCTTTTTTAAAACAAAATTTCTTCTGATGCTACGAAAACAGATAACTGGATATTCCGAAGTTAAAGCTTGACAAGACTTACCTTGAAGGGGAATGAATATTTTAGTGCCATCATAACTAATAATAGAATTAGAAATTCCGAAATTCGCCCCCTCACCTGCAGCTAAATCCGTTAATTGCAGATTCGCACGAATGAAGGCAATGCTTTCCTTTTTGAAAGGTAGGGCCTGGAGGATTGTACATTTTGACTCTAATCTAAATTTAGATAAGTGGGATTCAGTTGGGTAACCAATAGGCATGAATATTATATTACTTTGATTGTTGTCAAGATTCTGGTGTGGTGTCTTGTATGTTCTTGATTACATTAAGGTAACCTTAGATTACATTGTGAGATGTTGACAGTGATGTTCAAAATTGGAATGAAATCTGACGATAGATATCTCATAGTGTCTGGGGAATGGTATATTCCTTATTCCTCGTCTAATTTTTTTCCATCATATTGTGACGAATGTGTGAAGTGAAAGGAATTGACCGTTGCAAACTGGATTTAACTTAGGTCATCAATTTAATTCATTCTACGTACATGGAATATGTGAGACTCTCTCTCGTCTCGACGATTTTATGAGCCGTGTCGTGTGGTATCATATTCGAATCACAATTTGTTGAATATTCTAGACAGGAAAGAGTTGTCAGTTGCTCTATATAAGACATATTATTATTAGACGAAATAGAAGTAAAGAAACTAGGAAGAATTTTTAAGGCATATGTGATGTATATGTGATTCGTAACTGCATAATATTCTGAACGTGTCACGGCACCCAACCGTGAAGTGAAAGGTGTCAGGATTAGGATTAGTGCAATGGACTTGCATGTAGCATTGCAGTTTTAGTTTGTATTTTATATTTTAGTGTTAGGTAGACTTCATGGAGAGAGAGAGAGAAGAAATTGCATTCCATTCAATTGAAATGATGCAAGAAAACTCTCGGTTGCAAGCACTGCAACACAATAAATGCAAGCCTGGTCCTTGTACGAATTTATGTATGCACGTATTCGTTCGTATTCATTCCCTTGAGTTAGATTAAAATTCTACAGGGGACTGCAATTGCAATTGCACTTCAATTTTTATGATGGGTTTGACTTGACATACTTTCGCGAAGATTAGACAGGGAGATGCGATACATCATTCCCCCAGACTCTTAAAGAACTTCTTTCGAACCGCCCTGAAAGTCCCAAAATCTTGAAAGTTTGATGCGATGATGTCTGGACTCGTACATTCCAAATTTCTTGACAGGGTCTATCCTTAACTGATAATTTGTTTAGAGGATATCACAAAAGTATGTACCATTGACCGACATCCGATGATTTTGTCAAATTAATTGTAAAAATACGACGGAGAATGAATAGGTAAATTGTAAATGAAATACCACACAGTAGGTAAGTGCTGTTACTGCTGTTATGACGTAGGTTAGTCCTGATGAAGTATTTTCCAAGTGGTTCCCTCCTGTTTGGTTTTGATAGAAAGATGTACCGTAGAATAATTCATTTGAGCTAGAGACGTATTGCATTACATTTACATTTGGTTCGTCTTGGTTGGTTGTCTTTAAAGAATGAACCATTCATTAAATTCACAATATACCCCACAATGTTACAAACTCCAAAGAGAAAGTCAGACTCTATTCAAAATAGTTTTGGCTCTACCGTATTGCTCTGAAACTTGATGTACTTGGTTGTATTTTAATGTAACGTTTGAGGATTCAAGTGCCTTTTCGTCGTATTTTTGATAAAACAACTTGGAAGAGGGCGTTACATTTTAAAGTGGGTGGAAGAAATTATTTCCAAATAGAGCATACGTTGTTTTGGCCACTGCTTGTAAAGAGTTTTTATCCAAGGGAGTTGCGCCGATATTGAGGTACCTTCCGTGTCCCAAATGATAAGATTCTCTAAAAATTCCTGCGGATGTCAATAAATTAGTGTTTTTGTAATAACATTTCTGCCCAATTGGTTCTTTGGGTCAGACTGCTGTCGCAAAATTTATGAGGTGTTTACCACATGATTTCCGAATTGTTGAAAATCAAGCGTGTTAGTTGGAAGGATTTGGTCGCAAAACTGCAATTGCACGTATTACTTGTTTTTAACTAAAGTTGACCTGGACTTGAAGTCATGGACGTGAGGCAATTATCGGTAATCAGTGAATAAATTTATTCGAACCACAACACCTCGCCTAACAATGCAATGTCATAAAGTTATGGCAGTCAGTCATTAAGATTTTGAAGGGCTGAATCGCAACAACATTAAGTTGAAAACGCTTGTCAAATTATTAACACCAATATTCATCAGAGTATCACCCTTCTCTTACTAAATGTATTTTGTGCTGTTGAGCAAAAGTAATTGGAATCACGACTTGTAAACTTCTTGGTGAATTATGTGGAATTAAGACCAATTTGATTAATTTTTCGCTGCAATTATGATTCGGATGTTTCAATAAACTATTTTCTATCGTCACTTGAATAAATTATTACACTCGACTAAATTATTCCTAGTCGTATATATTTTTGTCAAGGGTATAATAAAAATATCGATATCCTAAAACGTAACCGTCCATGAAGATTATGTTGTAAGTTTTTATTTGACCAAGTATAAAAAAAGTGGGACTAACTTGACTAAAGTCAGTCACTTCACTCCGTTCTCGTCTCATTTGGTTGCTCATTTGTGGCAACTAGTGATTTGTCATTCAAGTACTTACGTACTTACACAGGTAGACATGTCTTGTCTTTTTATTGTACAAGAGCTAATTATTATTTCTCCGTGAACAAGACTTGTACATGGTCGCTAAATAGCAATAAGAGTCGTAAAACTATTTCATTCTCTTACTTGACTCGAAACACCGCCACCACCAAAGACGCTAATAGACAGGACAGACGTTGTGAAATTCTACAAAGCGACGATGAGTGACATGACCATGACTATGACTGACTGAAAAAAAAGTACTGTTCAACATTTACAATGTTTTATGCATTCAGCTTTGTGCGTAGCATGCGAATACGGACGAAGTCTTTTTTTTCCTAGTTTGTTGGAAGCGTGGGTGACCAACCATGCCGGCATCTGCATCCATACTGTTGTTGAAACTTGAAACTGTTCAATGTTATTTTTGCAAAATCTTGGCTGAGTTTTAGGGTGGAAGGATAGGATTTGATACCAACCGACACTGAAACTGACAAGGGACTGTATTCAATTGAAAATTCCGATTTACCTGATACTTGCTGTATTCTGGATTTCTCTTACAATGTACTTCACAGTGGAAACATATTAAAAAAAATTGGGGCGCTGAAAATAAATTTGGTTTGTACAAAAATCTTTGTATTCGTGTTTAGAAGAAAATATTGATTGATTAGAATTTTACATTTGAACAAGATCTCTTGTAGAACATAGAAGCCAACAATAGTACACAGTCGGACGGACATAGCTATCATACTGTGCAAACCAGATTTTTTTGGTTACTTGTGCATACTAAGACAATTTTTTTACGATTTATCTTGTCGTTGTGCTATTGTGCCTTTATGCCGTGCCGTAAACTTTACTTTAGGTTTTAGCCATGAAAATGTGTTAATGCAATTTTTGGCATTTGCCTATGGGTTTAGGATTGACTTTATGTTGTGTGTTGTTGTATCATCTTGAATCTTGATTCTGCGTGAGTCACTTCCGGGAGGAAAAACTCGGCTGAGCTCTAAGCTCTGAGAGCTGATCTTTTCCCAAATGGCAGACCTCGGCTGTATGTTTGTATCTCTTGTATGTTGTTGTTGTATTGTAATATATTGTGCGAATGTATGCGAATACTTGTGTGTAGTCAAGAAGATCGAGATTTGTAGATTGTGAGTACAGAAAAGTAGGCTGCCACGTACTGCGTACTCTACTGTACTTGCGTCGTGTTTCTTGTAGGTAAATTGGTTTTTAGACTTCTGGCTTCTTCAAACTGACTTCTAAAAGGAAGATTCAATCCTGCGTTGTATTGTAATTGTAATTCAATCAAGCGTGATGATCGACCTACGAAGAAGCAGCTCACGAATACGATTATTTCTTGTGTGTATGTGTGTCTTTTCTAAATTAATGACTGACCTAGGTATTTGAATAGCCTGCTGTGAATGGTGCTTGAACAGGATGAGGAAATTTTTTGATAGAACCATCTAGGGAATGGAAGGGTTGGAATTTGGTATTTTGGATTGGTTTATGGATATGGAATGAGCAATTTTTGTGCTTTATTGGTATAGTGTATAGCAGCAACATGTTGTATTTACAGGGATACTAGTTTTCGTGTAAAACTCAGCAACCTTCAGGATTAATTTAATATTAATTTCAATTATTTAAATTTTTAATAATTTCGAGTAGGTAAGGAGTATCAATATACTTCTTATCTCTACTTTTCGAGTCTTCTTGACGTTTTGAAACGAAAATTTTTTTCCGTGTTGGAATGGAAGGTAGTGGTTAGGAAGAATTTACCATACTTTTTTATATTATTTTAGAATAGTTAGCGCGACCATTGCGGCATAACGGTATAGGCTGGCTCCTGATGCTTCGCTGTACTGGGGTTCAATTATTCAGATGTACACTGATTGTAAAGACTTAACTGGTTCCTTCGTACTGCTAGGGGTACCACGCGAACCACACCCTTCGAGGAAGTACACTTCGATGTTTTACCACGACTCATGCGGTGAATGTCAATTAATGTGTGTATTATTATGTTAGCATAGAAACAATGAGGGTGGAGGTATATTTGAAATGAGATGGAGTGGAAAAATCTGTAATTTTGACTATGAATGGAAATGAGTATGTACCGGCTGTAAATACTTGTACTATACTACAATGCAAAGTCATCTTTGACTTTGTCGGTGTACTGTAGTCTCAGGCCACAGTGTTCATTCGTGTGACCAAAATTGAACTTTGTTTCTGGAGGGTCTAACACACCGAGGTAGAAAAGGATTCTGCAAAGAAATACAGAGGAAAAAATAGATAGCTTCGGTTGGATGGTTAGATTATTCACTAGAAGGTTAAGAAAATGGAATTGGAGGAATTCTCAACGGGACAGGCCATACAATATGAGATGTTGCTTTTATTTTACTACAGTAACAAAAAAATAATGAGAAAAAATTTTAGTTGTCTGGATTCTGTATTTGGATGCAAGTTGTATATAATGTCGAGTATCCATGTGATGGTCGGAATTACAAAAATTACTTTTGAATCAGTGGACTTTATAGAACGGATTTGATTGCATTGAACACAACTTAGAACGTTAAGATGAAAAAAGGGGACAGATATTTTGTGATGTGTGTACGTACAGAACCAATACTAATCGAATGATGTTTCCAACCGACGATTCTGGCTGGAGGCAGTAACGGTTCGGTTCAAACTGAAACTGAACCGTCGGTTCCGTTTCCGTTCTTGGCGAAACCGAACCGTAAACCGAAATCGAATTACTCGCGCCGTTGTAAACAAAATACATTACTTATCTCGTGCCAAACTTTGTAATCTGGCTGCATTGAAGTATAATGCTGGAGACAATTTCTGAAAAAAGTGCGTGTACATTCTTGGACAAAATTATAATGCCAACTGGACACGTTTGCATTTTTGTTAAAATTCATCCGCCAACCCCACTAGAACTTATGCCAGTTCGCTACACCTCACATCTCTCAAAGGTTAATCATCGTTCTTTAAAAATTAAAGAACAAGAAAATGTAACGCTGCGTCTTAAACAGACTAAAGAATCGTCCCAGCATCTAACCCGAACGGAAAAAGGATTGGATCGGTTCTTATTCTGGCTAGCGGACGTGTATAAATAAAAATTCGAATTATTGTAGTTTTTGTTCAGAAAAACTAGCTCAAACACTATTCTAAAAATCCTATCGGATGGTTAGCATATGTGGGATCGCTATTACAGTACAGATTTTCTCTTATCGATTCGTATTTACGTAACTCTATGAATTGGGTTTGGTTGACTTTCCAATACAGTCCAATTTTGTCGTGGCTAGAGTTGTAATATTTACTTTGGACTTTCGTTGTTTCATTGCATGAACCCAGATAATTAGCTGTGAGCTCAAAGAACGGACATAAGATTAGTACTTACACGTTAAGTTAAATTTGATTTTTTAATCGACACAACATGATTGACAGCTGAAAGACGAGCATTGAGTATTGATTTTCATTATCTACGATACAGGTCAAAGTTGAGAGTATTAATCGGTTAATGAATCAATTTAAGTGAATGCGATGCATTCGTGAATGTCCATATTGATTATAATTTATAATTATAATTTGAAGACCAATTCTTGAACTGAGATGAACGGCTGAATTCGTTGGAAAGAGTCTGATTCGATTTCATTACCCGGTATTTCTCTTAAATATCTTGTCTCATATTGAAATTAAATTATATATAGCCTAAATCATGAGGTTGTATTGTTGGAGAATTTGTAAAGAACAGTTTAGGGTTTGCATACAATTTATAACTTGTGTGGTTTAGTATAATATGACCACTTAAATGTTCATGCTCTGACAGCGTGATTGACTCGAACTCTGAAAGAGACAACGCATGACCTCAGTGACCTTGGCTGGGCTGTTCTCCTAGGAACCAGTTAAACGTTCGTTCTCATTTTCATTTTCATGGAGACCTTTCTCATTTCCGATTTTTCATTTCATCAAATCATTTCGTTTGAGAGTTCGCAATCTGCATCTGCGTGCTAATGTTATTTTAAAATCCAATGCAATGTTATTCTTATGTAGTATCCTATCGTTTTTTGTATTTTTAAAGTTGCTTTGTTTAGTGTGTTCATTCGTCGGAATTGAAATTGAAATTGTGTCGTATTATTGAAACGCACGTGCATGGAGTAGTTGACATTTGTCTGACTTTGACAGGCACGGGGGATGGCAGTTGCTGGATCTAGTTCCATGTCCATGTCAGATTTTCACAATAGTTTTGACTTTTGAGCTAGCTGTTGCAATTGGAAATCGAAATGAGTGTCGTTCGGAGGCTTTGTCATGCGGCCAACACGATTAGTATGTTTTGTCTTGGGAGCACGTAAAATTAAAGGGGTTCAAGTCTCAATTCTGCCGCAGTTTCTCTTTCAATCCCGACATAACCCGTTCGGACAATATTTTTTAACATTAATTGAAAAAAGAGTTGGGGAAAGTTACAAAGTGACTTCGTGATTTTTTTTCTTACTATACATTGTCTGTGATTACTGATAATTATTTTACATTTTCATCCATTGTTTCTCGCTGTGTGGTAGTTGATTGGGGTCATGGGTTTTTTTTTAATTGTTTCGTTTTTTTTCAAATATGAGTAGGTACATATAATTGTTCTACTATTCACTATACCAACATAAATAGAATCACATTATGATGTGTGAGAAATTAGACCGTAGACTTTCGATTTGGATTTCTATACTGGTGTATGGAACATTTTACCTGCTGTTCCCCGTTTAACATTTCATTGTTTAATACAATCAACCTATACAACCCCAATCGACAATGATTGGCATAGCAGGGTTTCAGTTAGGAATTATGAAAGTTTTCCAAAGTTTATGACTGATTGATTAAATTAATTCGAAATTCGAGGTTGCAGTTGCAATAAGAGTCCTGTTTCATGTACACTCTCCTTCCAGGAAGTTAAACAAAGTCATAGTTTGTGTTTTTCGAAATTTTACAAATTGCGACTTCATGACATAAGGTACAATATTTTTGTCATTGCCCGAAACTACGCATGGAATGCTGCATGTGTATAAAAATTCATAGCGTAGCCAATTTATTAAAGAGTTAAAGAATATTCGTAAATAGAGTTCACACTTGGAAATGTGGCCATCCCACCATTTGTATCATAAGAACCCGTCCATACTTAGGACGCATGTTTGAATAGACCATTATAATTCCATTCCCTTGATGTTTAATTAAGTGTCAGTCGTCACACACGGTCATGTACCATATACATAGTTTCGCTTCACTCTTGGGTCCGAACCTTCTTTTGGTCGGTACTTGTCACGTCATGACATTTTATTTTGATTTGTGGCAAATAATTAAGAGCGTGCAAAGAGGGTTGAATCAATGATGCCCAACCCCCTCCAATGTTCTAAGATTTTTCGGGGTAAACATTTTGGAAATTGGGTTCCGATTTTTCGACCATTCCAAACGTGTTGAAAAGTTCGGGTTTTCTCTGCAGTAGGATTGAAATTCGAATACCCCCTCGAAGAAGGTCCGTGTGGAGACAATGAACATAAAACAAGGTTTTGAAATGCTCCGTTCGCATTTCTTTTCGGGCAGTTTTATGTGTCATTGTTTTAGTGTTTACATTAAGGACTGCCAAGACAAAAAGACAAAAGACCAAGACCAAACTCGAACAACGACGTAACATAATAAACCAAACCAAAAGAGAGTAGAGCATTAGAAATTCTGACATTTGATTATTAATTCCACGTCATCGGTTCTTAAAATTGAAGGATAGTGTGGAGAGTTTTGGAAGTTATTCATTCATTGGGGAACAAGACGACGCTTTGGTTGGTTACCACTTGTACTTCTCCTTCCACTTCTTTCCAAGACAGAGTTCCAGTTCCAAGTTCCTCCAGAAGTGAATTGAGATTAAAGTTAAGCTAAGAGGCTCAACTTGGGATTCAGAGTGGAGTTTGAAATTGACTTGACTTTTCCGTGTTGTCCAGTTCTGTTTCTTCTCACTCACCGATGTGAGGGGAATCAAAAAGTGTTTTTCATTAATGTTGAATACGATGGTGTCGTCGTCGGCGGGTGACATGAGTCCCGCTCATCATAGTCATGAAATGATCTACAGTCCAGTGCCACATAATGCCTCAACTCCACCACATAACATGATGCCTTGTGAGTATCATCCTGCCTATGGCCCAATTTCAATGGGAAATTCGGATTGTACTTACTACACAACTCCAGGCCCGGAATCTTATCATTATATGGGTCATGATCCGTCCGGTTATCAACAGCATCAAATGTGCTCTGTCAACACTGATTATGGTAAGGTTTCCAATTTTAGTGAGGAAGGCATTGTCACCAAGGGCGAAGTTTTAATTAATATCGCAAACGGAGAAAGCTGTAATCCGACTTTCTCCAAGAAAAGTTTCAAATACTTTGAATACGCTGTGTCCGAAATTTCCACCCAAAGAATACCGTGGTTGTCAAAATGCTTCTCAAGGTCAACAATGACATAAGTAGAGGTTATGCGAATCTGAAAAATGTCTGCAGTCTAATGCAGATTGATAACAGTTCAGTTGTAACTCGATCGCATGCTACAAAACCCTCAAAAGGGGTTGAGACGAGCTACAAATTCGAATAGTATTTTTTTAAGGCAATTTGTCGGATCCGAATTTCGAATTCAGACTTTTTAAATAAGAGCTTTCTTACTGCTATTCAACTCTAAACTTGTTCGAATTTTAGTCAACGTTCTATTTATTTAAGTCGTATTTTCTGCATGCGTTATTTTTTTTGTTCGCTCAGCAGTCCTAATTGTTTACTTCCATCTTATCAGTTTAGGCAATGTTTAATCTGAAATTACCCTTCCCATTGTTAGTTTTATTACCCCCTAGTTAGTTCTACCCTCCCACAATTAGCCTAGACCGCCTCCTAATCAACTGAGCCCTCCCCCTCAATATTTCATATTTTTTAAATTGGATAATATTGCGGGTTGTTTGGAATTGCGTGACTTTCACCTTTCACCGACTGCGCGTATTGTCGATTTCTTGGGTATTTTGCGTCACTTTTCGTGTTATTAATTTATTTACTAACCCCCGGATTTCAGTAGAAATGAACTAGTAAAGCTGAATTGATGAGGACAGACACAATCGTGCCTTGATTGACGGATTCGCTAACATTTTATTGATTTTCTGTCTTTTTCATACTATGACAATGAGAAGGGGGAATGGGGGTCATACGCTATGTAGACGTACATACGTGGGCTTTTCGCTTGACGAAAGCCAATTCGGGAGGCCCTGTCGTGCGCTCATCACATACTACAAGAGAACTTCACATTTATACAATTTTACTCCGTGCTGGGCCATGAAGTTGACTCTGTTTTGTCTCGTCTGCTAAAACGCGTTATGTTATTTATTCTGCAATGTGGATTCTGGCGAAGAAGGAACAGTTCAATGTACCATGGAATGGAATACTAGCTACATATTTCTTCTTTCAAATCCAACTATATGTGTACTTAAATACAGACAGACATTGAAATCATGGGCAAGGGAAGTTTATGAGGTGTCCAGACATTTTTTTTAGATTTCGGGTTATTTGGCCCGGCCCTAAGATAGTTAAAACTCTCTGTTAAAATCAATAGATAATGTCGATTACCGTGAATGGGAGCCTGACCTGATTTCCTACTACCAGAAACGAGGATGGATATCTCAGACCTTGATTTTAGCTGAAGAGTTTTAAGTTCTTCTAAGTCCGAGGCTGAAATGATATATTCTGCAGTGTGGGTTTTACCCTTGTGGTGAATACTTTTTTAGTGAATACGTCTCCTTACTTTAGTTTACTTACAATTGCATGCTGTTTGAAATAGAAGATGCAAAAGCAGAGCGAGGGTTTCGTTCTGATTTTATGACTCTGTTGGACCAATCGCTGAGACTGTTTAATTTTGAAAGTTTGGATGGACTTATGCACACAGTCAGTCAAGACTTATTAATTGGCTTGACTTGACTTTGCAATAGTAAAGTCTGCTGAACTGGCGGAAAACTTTTTAGGAGAAAGATGCAAATGTTAATTTAACTAGAACGAACTAACTAATGGACGAATGTCGTCAATTCGTTAATTGAGACGAGACAGGTTGATACGTCTGTCTCAAGTTACATAGTTAACGGGTTGAGAACAGGACCCATGGTCTCGTGATGACAGTATAAATCAAAATGTCTTGACAACGAAGTTAGCTTCTAATAAGGTGGGTTTATACCTCGCTGGTGCTAGAAAGATTTGTTATTT
>JAQFYE010000781.1:0-29543 GCA_034694305.1 Protaphorura glebata | reverse complement strand
GTGTGTAAGTATATTTTCTGATGGCAAGTTTTGACGGGATTTTTGAAATCGACTTTTTTTCTTTGTTTTTCGGAGTTTTCCGTCATGTTTTTTAATTTTAGTTGAACATCCGGCTTCGAAGGACCAATTTCGTTCGTGCTTTGCCCGGAGTTGAGTAAAGGTACCAAATTATAGACCCAGTAATTAAAGTCTGCCTAAGACGATCATAATAGTAGACAAGGTGTCTCAAAAGAAGCATAAACTGGCAGTTTTTTTGAAGCACCCAGCGGAAGCCCATTATTTTGTACTCTTAGCTGCTTGGATCCGATAAGAGAGATCACATTTCATTTCATAAATTGGATTAAGTCACATTTGTATTTATTACTTCAAGTCAGACTGAAAATGAATGGTGGGAGTCTCTGACGGCATAATCCATTGAATGCAACAATAGAAATGTGAACAATAGGAAAACAAATGAAGTCCGGATTTGAGAGCCTCTCCATTCAATGGCTTCTGTCTTCATTATCCTTCTCCCTCACTTCCATTGTTTATATTGATTTTGTCTCTTTCTACTGTCCACATTTTAATTATAGAGAGGATTTGTTTGTTTGTTTTTTAATTATCGTGCCGTATAGTGGTACGTTCACCATACGAAATGTCGCTATTATAGTACGTATTCCATTACACAGACTGTTTTAAAGAGGTTTTTCCTTCACTAGAGTTATTTCCTACTATTAGGGGTACCTTATTAGTAATAATAGTTCGTATATTTACACACTGGATGCGTGCACCGGAGTAAGTATTTGTTTTTCACCCGGGAGTTGTAGAAATTCGGGTATCCCCTTATTTCCTACGAATGACGAGAGCCAAGCTCCGAAAACTAAACTTTTTGTTTAATGATCTTCAAACATTGATCTTCCCCCTGTGAAGTGCAGTGCAATGCAATGTATTTAGCACTCGCGGCACAGCAAACGAAGCAAAGGAACGGAAATAATTTATTTCGGACTTCAGTCCAGTCCGTAGACTACGAATTCAAGCACCTCTTCAAAATCTCTCCTCGTTTACGTTTGTTCCGTTCCCAACATCCTCATGTTTGCGGTACGCTAAAAATACTGACCAATTTCAAAGGAGTCGGTCGTACAGATTTCTACCCCTTTTCCTTCCTTTTAATCGAAATGGTTTTAATTTAATTAAATTTTTATCCACCTACAACTTCAATTTTTATAATTAAATAAAATAAATGTACACATTACTTGACATCCCCCGCATATTTCTTAGATATTTGGTTATTTTCAAATTTGCCTATGAAAGGTACCCCTAGTAGTAGGAAATACCATACCTCTTTGAAGAAATTTAATTGCAAGTGTTTCGCAATTATAAATTCCAATTTGACTCTTTAATTAATGAGTGAATTAAAATTGTACTTTGTGTTTTGATTCGGGAGTTAGGCTGATATTTGACATTTCAGTTGTTTCTGATTGTGGAGGTGGACGCGCGATGAATTAGTTGTAAAGCCAATTTGGACAGCCAGCAAAGGTCTGAAATAATCCTCTCGGACACTAGCTGAGCTCCCGTCCATTAGGATAAACGGAGATCGAAGAGCTCTCGAGTAAAACTTTCAAAGCCAGGATTTTAATTAATTTCACTTTCTCTTTCCTTTGAATGGAATCCGTTCATGCCGGACGTGCCATTGATAGGAATTGTGGTTTTCATTCCAATCCGCTATTATGGAATTTTGGAAGGACTGAAGCATTACGTTTACGTATAATTAAAATTCAATTTTTAAATGAACTTTAATCATTATGGGGCGTATTGAGATACCGGGGGCAAATTAGGACACCTTGCCCTACTCTGTGGTAGATCCTTACAGTAAACTTTTAGTATTCTATGATGTTTTATACTCAAAAAATAATTAGTCTAATTAACGAAAGATTTCTATTTGATTTTAAAGAAAGCAAACAGTCTGTCAAGTCGAGACTAAATTTTTCTTAGCCAAACAACTTTCCGTTTACTTTTGAAGGTGATGAAAGTGGAGCAGACGACTTGTTCTGAAATGTTCAGAAATCAAACAAAGGAGATTTGAAGTTGAATTCAAAGGATAACTTTGTAGAAGAAAATCCTCTTCGTGTTCTACTCTTACATGAATTTAAAAAGTTAGAACATTTACGTATGGCAGGCTAGGCATGGCACAAGGACACAATTTGGGGCGACTTATACTGTACAGGGTGGTTCATAACAATTTTGTAATTATTATTATCAGAGCCATGTCAGTGTAGTAGTACGGGGTTTCCATATGGAAGTCTGGTAACGGAACAGTAAAGTACTGCCAAGCTTATCTAAACTGTGCTGACTAGGCCAGTTTCTAAGCTCATTGCAGTAAGACCGGTGTTTAACCTCCAGTGTTGTGTCTTTTTCTGATCCACCCGGTGTGTAAGTGGAAAGAGGAGCCAGAGAAGCGTTGTCTGTTTTACGGAAAGGTTTACTTACTCCGTTAGCGTTCAAATATTGGTTCATTCCTTCACTCCCTCTCCCCTCAGCACTTAAATGGAGAAAGGTCAATATTCACTCTCCTGTCATCATAATGGACGAGGAAGACTAAAGATCTCCTTCCCTTTTTCTAATACATAAATTAACTAAATTCAATGCAATCACACGTCTTGTCAACCCAGTCACGTGTGTCTCCGTCTATAAATACACTTGTCAACTCCACTGACTGTGACTAGTCCATGTACTGCACTTGGCTTCTTCATGTTTTACAAACTACGGAAACACCCTTCATCTGCATGATAGGGTGCTGTTCAAAAATATATTTAAACACATGCAGTAATTGCCAATATGGCCATTCGTCATGGAACAGGCAGGCACTGGAAAATAATTATTCCCAATTAACCTTCAAGACATAAAGGGTGAATCGAACTGAGGACCTTGCTTTTCTGGTGCAGTGGTTTGACTACCGAGCTATATGCCCATAAGAAACATTATTTAACCTCATTTCTACCAGTTTATTACTAGTAATTGATGCTGACTCGTCGAGGCTTTTGTACAAAGCCACAAATTTCATTAAATTTGAAGCCTTAAGAACTCTGGGAAGACAAAAGTAAGAATTCAAAACGAAATGATATGATTTTAATTAAAGTCTCGTGGGTAATTTAATAAGTCCCAGTCACATCTATTCTATAGTGGCACTGCTCTAGCTTGGCCTGAATTAAACTGAATGTCATAATGAAGACAAGTGTTCCTTTTTGTCTCCACAAGGAACACTTTTCGAGAGTAAACCTCTTGACAGACAGATACTCACAAGGAACCATTTTTACATGTAAATTGGTATAATGTACATATTAACGTCACAAGTTAAAGTTAGTCATTTGAGTAAGAAATGAACCCACGACCTCTATTTTATTAAACCTGACACTCAATACATTTCCCTTGTGAGTAGAACGTCGGAATAGACGACAATTCCGTTTTCCTTGAAGTTGAACAAGATGGCCCGTAAGCTCTGCGTCCCATCCTTCATCATAAGGAATATGATGATGTTGTAGAATTATTATTATCTCCGAGAGAAAGCTTCCAGGCGGTTTCGGTCTGCGGAGCATCACAATGGAATCGTCCTTCGTATTTATGGTTAAGAAAAAAAATTTATGTGTGAAATTCGTCCGGATGAAAGGCTCCAGGCACAATTTTTGCGTATATGTAGTACTTGGTGCTTGAACTTCCTTGTCTTCCCGATTAAAGGAAAAACCCGAAGAAAGATAGGAAAGAACTTTTGAGGTTGTGGTCAGAATTATAGCCAACGGGGAGTACGGTGGTAGCGGATCGATCTTGCCTTCGTTTTTTGGATTTTTTTTCTTCCGTTCCGTTCCCGGGTAGCAGAAAGCAGATTCGGTGTTTACATATGTATACGTACAGGGGGAAACCATCACTATGTTTTTTCTTCTTCTTCTTTCCCCTTTAGCCGTTTTAGTCGGAGTTTATAAGGTTTGTTTAACGTTTCGTACTGTAGTCTTGCAAAAATATTTTCATCTCAGTCTTAACCTTCGTCCGTCATTCCTTTTTATTCTTATTTTTATCTCCTTGTCGTTTAGTATCCCATCCATATGTCCATGTGCATAAATTTTGACGAGGAGTTGTTGAAAATTTGCCAAAAGTGCTTTCTCCGTAATTTCAATTTCACCGGCAGTTTTCTTCTTCCGATGCGTAACTGCCGACCTACCGCCCATTTTTTCCCTTCCTACGTTGTGCTTTTAAAATATTAAAACTAGACTGCGAAATCCGAATGCTCCAGTGAAATACTTGTGTTCAAACGTTCTTCCTCCAATTTGATTAGCGGCTCGCGCGAATGGAGAAAAACGTCCTTAATACGCGAATTCGGCCATTTTTGTATTTTAAAATTAAATTTTAAGACGGCTTATTTTGGATATTTTGTAGCGTTAGTTGCGAAATTTTGTGCTGAATACCTTTTTTCAAGTTTAAAATGTACGAGATTTTAGAAATACCAAAAATACATAATAATGAGCCAAAGGTGAGCCTCAAGGGACACCCCGGATTTTAACTGCTACAAGTTGGCATCGTCTCGTTCTTCTGCATTTTTTTAATTCGTTTTTAAAATCGTTCAAAATTTATTTATTACAAATAGTTACATGAAAAAATAAGACAGATTTTCATTAGTTAGAGCACTGGGCGTAAGGTGAAATGCCCTTAACAAAATACTTACCTGGAAAAGTAGATCGAGCGTCATCTGTTTTAGTCATTACCCGGACAGAATTACGTAGACGACGATGAGGTACCTTAGTACATGTACCTGTGTAGTGTACCCCTGAAGAGCTCTTAACCTTATTGTATGCCGTTCCTTGTCGTCGTCATCTCTCTCTGTAGTTTCTTGAGTATCTGGGATTAAGAAAAGCTAAGGCCATCTCATCATGTCACTGGAGAATGGACTTGGAACTCATGAACATGAACAAAAGTCGAAGACAGGAGGAGAAAGTGGAGAAAGTAAAGGCTTTGTTCCACTTTCTCTTCCAACTCTAGCTCCAGCTCTCAGATTTAGCTTAACTAGTCGACTTTCTAGAATCTAGGACCTAGTAGGACATAGAACTACGACTCTACTTATTTAGTAAATGACTCGACTACACACTACTTACATGCACTACAGACTAGCTGAGTTCACAAGGGAACCACTTTTAGTGTCAATACAAAAGTGACGTTTTCGTTAAATCGCCAATTTAACTTGACAACATTTTTTTTACCAGTTACCATAATGTCTAAGGAAATAAAATTCTGAATTCCATGTTTTTCATGTAAAATTGATACCTTATGACCCCGTACTCCATGTCCAGGCCATGTACACAATAAAATCAAGTGACTCACTTTATTTCAGTTAGTTGTCCCTGTCCTGGTTCTTTATAAACAAGAGGACGACATTTATCTTTACGTCCGAAACTAATGTGCAGACGTAGACAGCGAAAGGGTTGTGTCGGAATTTACAGGGTCAATTATAAATGTCTTGGGAGGCTGTCGCCGCGCGTTCCGCGCCGCTGAGCCGTGCTTTGATGGACTTCGTCCACCGTGTGGTAAAATTGTTTTAGTACATGTCGCGAAAACTTGCTAATTATTTATGACCATGAAATGCACCATCATTCGCGACATCTGTCCGGATAACGTGTAATTTGTCAGCAAGTTTCGGATTTCTCCCTAGGGGCGAAATATTTCAATGATTTACAACGCAAAATCAAAATCTTTCAAGGGGTCGTTATTGATATAAATTCAAAATATAAGATTGATCAAAACTGGGACAAGTTGACCCAAGTAGGACATTCTTGGAATTGTGCTATGCTGTATACAGTTAACCATACTTTGAAAAGGTTTGAAAATTCTGTACGTTTTTTAGTCAAGTTCTTATTATGTGATGGACTTTGGTCTCTTGGCAGATTTGACACTAGATGGTCTCCTCAGACTGATCATTATGACTAAATCTGGTTGTAAATGAAATGAGGTGTACACTCGTACTATGCAGTTGATATATTTATTTATTGTGCAATACCATTAGCCCTAAGTAGTCACTCGCGCGGCTTTGGCTCCGAAAATGCAGTCTCTGTCTGTACGTAATCTGTAGAAAGGGTAGAAATTCCTAAATATGGTCTAAAGGGGAAAACAAAATAGTTGAAGTTCCTTAGGGCAGAAATAAGCTTAAAATATAAAGCAGCTAGGTGCATTTAGTGGTATGGAGCCAGAGCCACACGTTAAATCCTTCCCTCCAGCTGTTTCTTGACATCAAAGCGTCCTCACATTTTAGGACGGCTTTTTCACGCTTTGCACCAGAATTTCATCGTGTCATGTCATCCATTGCATTATGCATCCAATTTTTGATCTCATATAAAAGCACCTCCTAATGTATTGAAAACCTGGCAAGCTCACGCTTACGCACGCAACCATTGTTATTTTATTTTTCAAAACGTCAGGCCATCGCGGTGACGGTGTCGCGATGCCGCTGGCTTTGTTTATTTGACAAAAAAGTGTTATTTTTCTGTAAAATGCTTCGCATTCAGTGAAAGTAAATGTGAAAGTGAATACAGGGTGGTTCACAATAATTGACTCCGTAAAACTGTAATGAAGTACATATAAAAGTACCTGGATTGAATATGAACCACCCTGTAGCTATGAATTGTTGGTAATGAAAGAGCAGTATGGGAATGTAATGGGATAAAGCAAATTGCTGACTAATTAGAAGGAAAACTAGTGAAATATCAAATTACAATGGAACTAGGGACTCGGAAGACTATTAAATCGTACGTAAGTCTGGAGAGTAATTAAATTATAATTAGGTTCCTCCGTAACTGTAATTCTAGACAAGAGACACGTGATGTGATGTGTGCTAAATCCTCAATCCTCCCATAATGGATATGAAATTCCGAGTCTTCGTCTTCCTTGGTTTCTGGCCGGAGAATTTCTCCAGTAATCTACAAATTATTTCCGTAGAAACTTTCGACGTGGGGTAAGCGTTGGGGAGCAAATAGTCAAGAAGTAGAAAAACACTTGAAGTTTAGGAAGTATTCTGCTTGGAAGCTGTGCTGCACTTTCTGAGATGATTTTCTTGGTGAATTCCACCAAGACTGCATTGCACTACACAGCGCTGCTCCCTCATCTTTTCCCATTAGAAGTGACAGCTGCCTGCACACTTATGTTCCAGACTTTTCCAGCACGAAAGGAAAGAAAACTTGCTGACTTTCTCCAGAAAATTCGGCAAAAGATCCATCCTTGACTTGACTCGGTAATATTTTATGCCAAAGCTCCAACTTCAGCTTCGGTTTCATCTAAAACATCCATTCGCAATAACAGGGTGATTCATAACTATTTATCCGCTTTATCCTCAGCTTTGCAAGTTCTACAATGAAAACTGATGAGAAAGCTGAGGAAAGTCAAATTTTTTGAGAGTTTTCGAAATTTTGCACAAGAAACAGCAAGAATTTCAAAAATAAGCCTCACTACTGTGTTCCTCTGATTTTGCTATTTCCGACGAAGGAGGAGGCACAGACCTTATGAAAAAATTTATACTTTGAAAATCCATCGAATTTTCATATGTTGTAGACCATGTGATCTTGAACAACTTTTCTGAAGGTCCTACCCCCGAAAGTCCAACGTTTTGGTCGCTAGAAATACACAAGTGCGGATGTGCTATGCCGTGTGGTGACTTTCACCTTCACTCTCACTCTACGGCATAGCACATACTCACCTGTGTATTTCTAGCGGCCACACGGTTGGACTCATGGGAGTAGGACCAGCACAAAAGAGTTGTCCAGGATTACAAGATACACAGCATATCAAACATCGAGGGAATTTCAACATCGTACACTTTCTGCACCGTCTTTGGATGATTTTGTGAAAGCTATTTTCGATATGTTCGACCCTAGTGGTGGCTGATTTTGAACCACCCTGTATAAACAGACACCCTGTTCCAGCCATAGTCGTAGTCATCCTGGATAAAGAAAAGGATAAAGACCTGGATAAGAATAATACATTAGAATATTGGAGAAAAGTGGAGGTTTTGGCTGCCGTTTGGCATGAAGTGTAAGGATCTTGGATGAAGATCCAAGTCGACGGACGGGTTAAGTTACCAAGTGAACTGATAAGCACGCAATGATTTTTATAACGCTACATTACGTACCTACGCACTACGCACTTTGTACGATATTCCCATGTACGTCACTCTATAACCTGTCATGTCATGAACGGCGTCCCTAATTCCTTCTACCCTCGCACTTTCCGTAACCTTGGGCACCCGAAAAACCATAAGAATTCCTTATCATGGAGACCAAAACGACTATTACTACTAGATTCCGATTAGATTGACAGTGTGTTACAAATACGCACGCACTTTATTGAGGGTTCAATTTAGAATTTACGACGTGAGATTTAAAGAGGTTAGCTTTGTCCTACTACTAGGGGCACCCTATTTATGACAATTTTAGCCATTGTGCTCTTCGGAAACCTGTTTATCGAAAGCACATCGTTGTTGTGTACTTTTTCTTGGAAACCAGCGTGACTTCCGGGAACTAGCAAAAAAAAGTCTAGAGATTGTTGTCACAAAATGGAGGTTGCGCTTGGTAGAAAGAAATTGTGTTTGAACGGTTCACCAAGTCTGATTCCGCTTCCCAGAACGCTTTGTTAGAAATGTGTCATTTCGTTTGTGCTTTCACCCAGGAACGCGTAAAACTTGCATTCCGGAGGAAACCGCCTTTCTCCAACTTTCTCCAGAACTCTTAACCCAGGTTATGGTGTTTGGAAAAGATATGTCTTTGTTTTTCGATTCGATTTCTCGCTTGTCCACAATTTCACGGGATTATCCGCCCCGGTCCTGGCAGCGAAGTTTTAAACTTATCTATCGTGAGCTTATCTATTTTCGACAGTTTGAGGCTGTCAGTTGTTATCGTGACGATTTATTTCGTTGTTCAGTCTTGCGTGTGAAAGTCGATACTATTTTCTTCGGAAATTGTTACATTTTGCGTGAACCATTTACAATATTCAAGATTTAATCTTTCGGGCAACGGTAGGAATAATGTATATACTTTTCCCACTACTAGGGATACGCCTTACAATTACAAGAATGAAAGTAATTCATATTTTATACCAGTCAGTCAAATGCGTACGTATCCAAAATTATACGGCACGCCAGTACCCTTGTGTAGTAATTTGTTCACGCATTTTGAGTCTGCTCTTGAAAAAAAAGCGTATTATTTTATACATTTTTAAAAAGAGGATCGACGACTGTGCTGAGCTGTGCAGGTTCTAATAATAAGGAAGAAAGTTGGGCTATAGGTATAGGGTGAGTTCAGACCCAATCTCAACTCGAAAAAATCCTCGTCTCCTGAATTTTTAATCAGAGTATTTTTCTTGAGGGTGAATTCCTTTTCTTTTCTCCTTCATTGCATTTTCATCTAAGAAAGAGTGCGCAGTGCAGTGCAGTGGATGTCTTGTCTGTCTCAATCCATTGTCTAAAAATATCTTAAGTATATCAGACGTTGTTGCATGCATTCACGACATTTTTTTCTCTTTCTCTTTTGTCTTCTTTTATAACAAAACTTCTTTATTTGAATAGTCTCAATCTCAATCTCCGAGCAAAAGTTTCATTTGAGGAGACACGTGTTTTCCTTTGGGGATTACCAGAAAAATTCTCAAATGTCAGGTATCAAATATGGCTACGGCTTTCACTTTGAGTTCGCAAAATATCAGCGGTTTCGAATTTGGGGTATGACCTTCACAAAAGTTGTCCATACTAAAAAATGAGCCATAATAAAAAGAGAAAAACATTTCATGGGATTTTGTTGTTGAAACATGTTACAGGTTGAAAACACAATTTAAATGTTGAAGTCTTTGTCATGGAGAAAGTAAAAGGGGAATTTGGTGAAATGTTGAGTTTCATTTCATTTCTTGCTGAGAGTGAATTGAGTTGGATTATAATATGGAGCGGTGTCGAGGGAGAAGGGAGAGGACAAGACAATAGACAATTCTCCAGCACATGTTTCTCCAGGAGTCTTTCCCTCAAGACATATTCATGAAAATGAAGGGGCTAGAGCGGTTTATCTAAATAAGAATCAAAATCCTATTAAACTTTACCTATGACGTTTCTCTTGAACTCCAATGTGCCTCTTGTGCTTTTGGGACGCGATGGGACTTCCCGTTATTTAGATTTACCAAAAGAGAGAAAGAAGGAAAGAAAGAAAGAAAGAAAGAAAGAAAGAAAGCGAGCTTTCTCCTAGTACTGGGTGCCCAATCTAAAACTGCCAACTTTACAAATTGAAAGTCGCGTATTTAGTGTGGAAAAATGGCTAAATTTTAATTTGGCATACCATGGGTAACCTATTTCTCACTTAGGTATCCCTAACAGTAGGTAAAATCTCTGGACTACCAGATTTCGTGCAATAAGTAGTTACAAATTTTGGTATACATTTATTGGACACCCTGTACAAATGGACATGAAATGGCATGTGCGTGTTCATGTTTGTCACAAATGTACAATACTAAACCTAGACAAGCGGAAACAGAACTGAAAGGTCCGCAAAACGTAAACCTGCCAAGCAATGCCATGTTTCTTATCTTTAATATGACTCGTACAATATGTGGATTTTGTAAAGTAGAAGTAGGCAAGGCAAGGCAGGTGCCGTAGTAATCCAACATTTGATACGAAAAATCCATCTGGATAATAAGGCGAAGAAAAAGGTTTGCTCGTAAATGGAGCGGTGAAACGGAAATCTTTGAATAATCTGAAAAGGGGTATCGTTTGACACATTGAGGAAACAAACTAATTTAGTCATTTTCTCCCGGTGTGGTTTATATGGGATATTGGACATATGCATATTTGCAAACCAATGAACATTAAATTAAATCTTAAGTCCTGTCGTAAATTTAATCACGACATGAGCGAATTTAAAGAGCACGACAGTCTCGTACATATGATAAATTAGCAAGGACACACCGGGGGTCATAATCAAACACCAGGGTAGGGTCTTTGTACTCTTGTATTTGGTTTGGACAATATTTCAACCAACTTTGGTGATTGTTTGTTTATAAAATTATTGTGCCTGATATATGTAACCGCATTTGCATTATATTCAACTTAATAAATTATGAAGAAAGCCAATATACTTAACCGAATAAGTAGATCTGATTTAATCAAGGAATTTTCCAATTATAATTGACGTGAACTGAGAATTCAATGAACTCTAATCCACCCAAAATGCTTGACTCAAATTCTGTCTCGAATTTTATTCGTAGTTCATTCAGTAATATTAGTGCGACCTGAGAGTGACAACCGAAGATCTACAATGTACCATTCCACGAGTATGGTCAGAGAACAATCCCTGACCATTTTCTGATTAAGTTTCTTTGTTTCAGTTGTTCGGCAAATAACAGTTTACCGCCAAGGCGATAATCAATCGCCATACCTTGTATTAAAATCTACCTGAGGGTAACAATCAAGGCGCGAAAGAAGTCTCAGAATTCATGACATTTCCCCAAAGTGTCATGAACATCCAAGTTCAGTTTAGTTTTTCTTCACAACTTCTGGAAGGTAACACATGCATAAAAAATGCATAACCGAGAACGACTTTAACGAGACATGTATATTCAGTCCACCCACAGTTCGCAACCGTCTTTCCTCAAAGTTGTAAGAAAAAACTCGGAACGACAGTACACAAGACACTTTCCATCCGCACTCACTTTTTATCACTTAGAACTTGTGACGCTTCATTTTTTCACTGCTCAAGCAAATGTCACGTCGACCTGCGGGAAAAAGAAAAACTGAATGAAAAATCGGGATGATTATCCTACTGAAGAGACCCGTCATCTCATTTTTTAAAGGATTTTGGCCCCTTCTTCTCCCCACAAAAGTCAACTTTGTTATTCCTGCCTCTTTTCTCTTCTTCATAGTCACTCACTCACTCTCACTCCGAATCTTGTTATCTTCTAGAAGACTGAGTGTGCCGAGTTCACGTTTTTCTCACATTTATATCTCTTCATAGACAAGACACATAAATTTATAGCATAGGCTCAGCATTAACATTGAAAAAATGCACACACATGGTGGGAAGAAAAGTCAAAAACTTTAGACTTTAAACGTCAATTTGTTTCTTTTTAAAAATAATAAAAATAATATGTCAAGTTTTGTGAGTAATGAAATGTCGGTTTACCATCTGCGACGACGACATGACTTTTTCCTACTTTCACTGACTTTCTCCAATCATTCTCTACGAAAATACGAATGCAAGCACAGCTATTGATTTATTTTAAATTAAATGCACTTTTTCCTATTCTTCCTTATCAAAACCAAGCCTTACAACCGTTTCGTGTACAAACACAAGGTTATCGTGCCGTACCCACTTTCAATTCCATTCCGGATTTTTCTCCGAAATGTCAGAGACGTAGTAGTAGCGACGTGCATATGGATCCCGTTTCCCAGTTTTACATCCGGGTAACCCGGTGAGATGGTAGAAATTGACAAAATTTGAATTTACATCTCATCGGTTCCATCCCCTCGAGGTCCATGTAAGGTTAAACTTTTTGAGATGCTACATATGTAGTACCATATGACGGTTGAACTTTGATATTCTATTTTAAACTCAAACCAAAATCGGTTCACTTGACTCAGCAAAAGTCGCAGTCACATCCCCAAAGCTAGAAGGTTTAGAATTCCATTCCGAATTTCTGATTCCATGTCCCGACCTGCATTAAAATATGAATCAAGGCTCACAAGGAAACAACTTTTCATGATTTCTTTCAACAATGCTTGAAAAGTACAAAATACATAACGAAACCTCCGTTTTTACGTGAAAAGTGGATTCCTTGTAGACCAAAATGAAAAAAAATCTGATATGATGTGGTACCGGAATAGATTCTCCCATTATTAAATAAATGCCTGAAAGATGTTCACATATTAGGAGTACATAAGACCCCAAGTAAATCAGGAATTTTTGGTATGCCTGAACTCTGTAGTGTATGTACTTCCGTAGGTATCGATCCGTGAGAGATATCTTGTTCACATTAGATCTATCCGATTGGATGAAATTCTTTCCACTCCGCGGCAACGGCAATTCAATTTCAGTCACGGACTCCCACCATGTACCTCGCGTAACGAACGTATAAGTTGATTTGCGTCCAAAAAGTGATCGAACGAACGAAATACCCATCAAGGCAAGGGAACGGAGGATTGAATTCCCAAAATCTTGTCATGTCAGACTCTGGAGATAATATTCCAAATATTTTATTATAAACCCCCTAAAGCTATTATCTTTGAACTCATGTTTCCTGTTCTAGTACCGTAAAGCTTCTAATACAACCATGGGTGTTTTTTTTGCGAATTCTTCAAGGCAGCTGCTTTCTCCATTTTCCCCATGCAGAAAATGCGTTATAAAATGATTACTTGGAGGCAGGGCTTCATCAACGCTTTACGGTGATTCATGATTCAACTTCATAGAAAATGAACATTTTTGGAATTCTCGGATGCTTATTAAAAATAACTTGTGGAAACCACAAACATTCTGTGATAATGATGTCAGTATTTTTCGGGTATTCGCTATATCATTAAAATGCTTAATTAGTTGACTATTTTGGTTAGCTGTTGCTGTTGTAAACACGTAAGCCGTATTTCACGATTATCACGACTGTCAATGATTTATTCGTGAAATTTTCGAATATATTTCGCCATCGCTGACATTTTTTGAATTTTTTCCCCTTTCGCAAACATTGTGTACGCAAAGCACCAAACAAACATTTGGTAGGAGGGATTGTCATTTTTTCTAGTGTCTGCCGACTATGGCTGGGAGTCGGAATGGAATATGACACTCGAGGGTGACAGTGGGATTTAATGGAGAAAGTTTTGAGAGTTTAGATACCAAGACCAGTTGTTCTCTGTCATCTCAACCAGTTCATCTCAAACATATGTATTTAAACATATATTTTCCAACAAACCGCACCAAAACTTATTTCGACGGTCGACGGTCGGACACGGCCAAGCTGTTCTATGAACTTTCGTCCCTTATATTAAACGATGTGACCAACAAGGGACTGTCATCGAGTGTATTGGTATAGAAAGTAGGTTCGTTATAGCTTAGCGCTACAGGCACTGATTATTTTTCCCTTCAAATACTTCCCTTGTGAGAAATGTTACTGGAGAAAGTCATGGAGAAAGTTTATCAACCGCATAATGTTGTAAATCATTATACGAATTGTGTTTTCCCATGATTCTAATGCCTATTTCGTTTTTTTTATTCCTTCAGGTCAAGCTGGACGACCGCCGAGAATTTTGGAGAACCCGGTTGCCTCCTTGGTACCGAAGAATGAGCCGGTCACACTGAACTGCAAAGCTGAAGGTGACCCTGTGCCAGAAATAACTTGGTACAAAGATGGAAAACTTCTGAGGTCATCTGACTCACGAGGTCTACGAGTGTACTTGCCCTCTGGCTCCCTATTTTTCTTACGGGTAACTAATTTTTTAAGCTAAACGATTTTGTCATCAAGTTCAAGTATCAAGTATTTTGCTAATAAATATTCAGGGGCGTTCAAAAAACACTTAACGTTTTCCTGAAGCGATTTCATTTTTAAGGATCAATCAGAAAGTATGTTACAAATATACAGGGTGGTTCAGAAATAATGACCGTCACCTTGAAAGATGTCGTATTTTGCATTGGAAAATATCAACGGCACTGACTATGGACCACCCCACGGAATGAAATGGAAGTGCATTGATAAACTGATTTATCCCGCCATGCCAAACGCCAAGCCGTCCCATTTTTTCTTGACTTCCTGATTTTTCACGTTTCGTTAGGTCGGAAAGTAGTGTAGTGACTGATTCGGATTCGATTTGACGTAGAAAAAAAAGGGGGAGAAAGGGGTTGGTTCATTGATTACTTCCAAGGAGTGATAGAATGTGAATGTAGAATAGAAAATAGAATTCACTTCACTGAACTCAGTCAGAGTTACTGTTACGTTTTATGTGTATGTCCGTGCTGGGATGGAACATTCCCCTGAAATGCGACGCTTCCTTTCCTTGTCGTTTATTCTCCTTGACGCTTCAACTCAATTCTTCTCAGTGAGCGGAAATGAAAGTTTAATGAAGACCAAGGTGACGCTCAGAATCCTTTCCAATTTTCTCCCTTGTACCCATCACACCAATCCAGATTGGAAAATTTAGTGGGGAAGGGGACGGTCGGAGGGTGGTTCAGTGATACCTGGAATTATTGCAACACCCTGCCGCACTAAATTACCTTGTGTCCGTCGTATCAAGGTGATACAAATTTGCATCCTAGCTTTTTTATAAATAATGGCAATTTCTTTTGCAACACCCTATGCTTGAGCCGTAGATATGTTTGTGACACCTTCCAGACAGTAACGAAGCCAACCCTGAGAAAAGTGGTTGATGAATATTCTATGAATTTGAGAGAAGGAACCGAGTGTGAACTTCCCTTTGTCCCAGGTGCGTATGTCAATGCAATTTTGATTACCTTCAGGCCATTCATCTGACAGAACCAGTACTGTACACGTTTTTAGGATTCCTTTCTGAAATCCGACACCTTTCTTCAAAATTCAATTTAGTACAGTATTTTTTCTATTAGTGGTAGAGTGATCATATCAGCCGGGTCATTTTCCAAATATCATAATGGGGAAAGTGGTGAAAGTTCTAAACTTCCTTGAATGAAAAGTGTGTAGACCGGGCTTCTCATGGAATAAATACGGAGACTTTTTTTTATTTCGTCATGCAGTCTTTTCGGAATAAACTGTATGTCCATTTACGTCTGTTTTCTTTTCCAGGTGCGGAAGGATCAAGATAGTGGAGTTTACGCCTGCCAAGCTGAGAATAAATATGGACAAGTGCTGAGTAGGAATGCAACGCTCGATGTTGCAAGTAAGTCAGTTTTAATTAATTGTTGATTATATCAGGTTCTGATTTAGAAAGAACTCTGGGTATTTAGAAAATATCACTCTTTGAAAGTTTCCTGAGAATTATGCATCGTTTTTTGACGCTTCTTGGCTTCTGAGATAAAACAAGTGCACAAAACGCTTCTGACAACCGAAGCGTGGATTTCTTGGAGTTTGTAAATTTCAAATCCAGGTGTATTAGGCGTTTCTTAGGAAATTATTAATTTTCTAGAATTTTTCTGACAAAATCTTCGGTGAATTTATAGAAAAAAGCAGACGTTCGAGAAATTTCTCGACTCACAAGAGAAATCCGAGAATTTTGAATTTGTTTCTCCTTTTTTTTTAGAAAATAATTTATCACTTATTGAGACTTCTGGACTCTAACGTGAGAAATGATGGCTTAGTGGTATTAAAAATATATCAGAAACAGAAGTGGTAAATTTTTCAGATCACTGCCACGGTTGGTTTTTCTGAGAATCTGTACATAGCCGATGAATTCAGTTTGGCAGTCTATATCTCACTTCACTTCACTTGGTTCGGTTGACTTGGTCTTCCCAGAAGGAGGGAAGACATGAGGTTGACGGATCTGCAATTAGGAGAATGACTGATGAGCTATTTTTCAGTCACGTCCTCTATACATGTACGTATGTATTGGTATATCCAGAATCTATACGTACGCGGTTCTAAAAGAAATCCCTCCGCTCAGCGTCGCGCGATCTCTTCTGAATTTTCGCTTCAATCCACATCGTACTCAACGTTTCGACCTTCGATGTGTTTCGCTTTAAAAAAAAGTTGAAGGAAAGAAAGAGCGTCCATGATTTCGGTGTCGACAGGAGCTAAGTGATTGTTCAAAGAGTTTCAAGGAGCCAACTTGAAACGTTCAGTCATCGATATCTTGATCAGGTCGTCTGTTTCGACGTTCGTATTTTCGATAGACCACCGAGTCGCTCAAGGGGCCGTTCATATATGACGTTATTATATTCTATTTTGAACTCCTGCAGAAAGTGATTCGTTTCTCAAAGTAATGTCCATTCCAGTAATGCTTAGCCATGACGTCATTGACCCAGTGACGTCACAGCTTTGGATGTGGTCAATTTGGAGCGAACGCAATTTATGAATGGCCCAATTTTGTTTGGATTTAGATTGAAATGTCTGGTTGAGTTGGGACATGTAGTAATAATGGAATACATGCATGGTTTAGCCGTAACGCCCACTACATTGTTCGGGCGGATCCGCGGGATGATCCCAGAATTTGAAATGAAATTTTTTATATCGACACCGCTCGACAACTATGAATTTAATTGAGCACTTTTTCCAGACTATCATGCATTAAACATGACAACTTTCCAAACTGCAAGTGCAATACCCGCCAAAAAATATTTATATCATTGACAACTGGTAAAAAAACAAAGCGGTACCATTTTTGTGTGCGGTACTCTGGAATGCTTGAATAAATTCGTTATTAAAATATGAGCGACGATTATTCAATTAAGGCGTCATTTCATTTCTCTTCGCTATTTCCTAAAATGTATGAGCATGCAACGGATTTATAAATTGCAGGCTTTCGTGGAATTTTGACGAATTGTCCTGTCAGCCATTCCATTGTACTGCGGAATATTGTACCGGGCATTTTCCATCTGATAAAAAAACAGGCCAGGCAAGGCAGAAATGTGGCCGAGCATTTATTTCAGACATCTAGTCATAAGCATGCAAGCAAAAAACTCAGAATTCAGCCCATACATTCGTAGAGCACTTTATATCGGTCAAACTCAAACTAATAGAAAAGTGAGATGGATAAGTTTTTCCATAAAAACGCGGGTAGTTTACGTTTACCCGGGTTTCAGCCAAATTCCCCCGCTTTGACTTCAATTTCATTTTATCGGATGAATAAGCGAAAAACGTGAGACGTCGTTTTTGGCAAATTCTCAAATAAACAACCAACTCACATGCTAAGAAGGGCTGGACAATAAATATCCAGGGAAAATAGTACAGGGTGATTCATTCATTTACGCCCAACCTTAATACGGTACCGATTTAGAGGTGAAACATTATGGACCACCCTGTGTGCCCGGCAGAGGTCAACAACATCGTTACGCCCCAATAATTGAGTAAAAAATCGCATTATGGATTATATGACAGTAGTCGGAGTCGGAAGACAATAGGACCATTTGATTTTGACGCCCTAATTCATTGAAAACTCTTGTGCGTGATAAAGGGAAATATTACACAAATTCCTGTGAGTTCTTCTACTCCGAGTTAATGATTAATTAACCACAGTCCTCATTCCTATCCTAATGATAAGGAAACAGATGTTGCGCAGATATTATTGATCCACGGACTTGGCCCTCAAAATATCCACTAAGCAAAAGCAGGTCTGTCAAATTACACAAATTCAGCAATTTCTCTTCTTCTCACAAATGAAATGAAATCGAGCTGTCACGTCACCAAAATATATTAGTCTTCAAATTTTAGTGCGTAAGCGTATTGGTTGTCAGCTGATTTGTCTCCTGGGTGTTTCATTGGTTAGAACACCCAGCCATCTACTAAAAATCTGAGCTTTTATTACTATTATTGGTAGTGGTACCTTCACTAGGACAAATTGGGAGAAGGCTGTTCTCTACGATAATATTTTGAGCTTTGATGTTTGATCATTTCCTATAATGTATGTCGAATATGTTTTTATGAAGGTGGCTCTAACTGCTATCTTTGCGATTGAGCTCTTCCCTACTACATAGGGTACCTCTCCTATGCCAATTTGAGAACTTATTTCCTACGATGTTTCGTTCGCACGTGTACGATTCTATTATAAAAATCCAGACGACTCATCCATTCATTCATTCGATTTCGATTTCGATTCGTACATCTGTAGCACTATCGATTTCTTTTCCCAGTGGATGGATTCTTTCGTTTTTTGCCAAAGTTCCTGGGTGAACCAATGTCATTGTATTCAAAATATATTGACAACACTTTTCTATACACTAGGTAAGCTCATACTGTCCAAACAAGCAAAATTGAGTCCGTTATTTTAAAAGTGGTGACATTATACGCTCATGGAGACCATATCTCTCCCATCACTCCCATGTAACCAGATTCCTCCTCACAGATTTGTTAAGACAATATGAGCTTACCTAATAGGGCGAAGTTGTCAAATGATTTTGGTCGTACTCTCAGTTGACATTGGATGTCCCCCGATTTTCATTTTGTTCCTGTCACCATCCAGGCTGCTTCCTTTGTTGAATGAATCAATTTAATATTCAGATCCATCGCAACGACGTACAAACTATTTGTGGACTCAGCTGGAGAAAGTCAAGTCAATTATTTGCAAATGCAAATAAAAAATTCCCCATTGGGTCCAGTGCTTACAAAAAAAAACTGAAAAAGGGTGGACTATGTACTATGTAGGAAGGCTAACAAGACAAGCAAGGCAAGGGTTTGCAATGCCAACTAATTAACTACCGGCTCCGGCTGCTGCCCGGCTGCCCGGTTTTCCGTTTTCGGTTTTGTATTTGTGGTTGAGTTTTCGCCTAAACAATACACGACGTAGCACACATAGCATGGCAAGGCATGTTGTACATGTCAGTGATTAATTATACAAATACTCATAGCCAGAGCTGAGTCTATAGGCTCAAAACCCGCAATTAATCTTTAATGTGCCTACACACAAGGACTAACGTGTAGGAGAAAGTTAACTATTATTGAGTAGAGAGTGTCGTGTCCCCAGTCCGAATACCCGGGTATTTCTAATTCCAGAAAAAATGGTAACCAAATGTAGACATAGTGTATAGGGTCCCACAAAATCCTCGATACACCCTTAATACGAAGGCTGATCAATAAATTCTGTCGTTCGCATATAAGGAAATATTGTATTGGAGAAAGCTAGTAAATTGGGTGCCGATTCTTGCTAGGTAAGCTCATACTATACGTAATAATATGGGCAAAACTTTCAACCTGCTACAGGAATCGACTCAAATTTGACAAAATCCTCCTTTATTTTCTTTCTTCGGGCAGTATGAGCTTACCTAATAAAGAAGTTGTCAAATTATGTTGGTATTGCAATAGTTTGGTGGGACCCTGTATATTTTTTTTTGTTCGTTTATTTGATTGCATGTGAGGTAGGGAGAAAGTGAGGGACAGATTTGATGAAATGTTATGAAATGAAAATGAAGGAAAATGTTGGTAGAGACGGACGTGCCTCTGCGTGTAAAGTCGTTATCAAAAGTTAACTGGGCCATTATGTCCGGCCGGAGACTGGACTGCTTAGAATTCGGACATTTATTCATTTTCTGGCCTGGCATTGCTTTCGCATTAAATGACATTATGTCTACATATGCATGTATGTATATGGACAATGGACATACGTGTACGGTTTTATTTTGCGTAAACATTTGCCATTTTAGATAAACATAGGTCGCAAGTCAGACTCGGACCTCACAAGTTAGTCGGTCATGGGACATTCAAATCAAATAGAACCTGATTTATGACACGAAACCGTTTACGGTTTCTAAGTTGAATCAAATTCGTATCACATTACATTGCATATGCCTCATTTTAGATAAGAATGTGCAAATCTTTGCAAAAATTATACACTGTTTCTTCGCGTGCACCTAAAACATTATGGATTCGGAAAACTCTTGTTAATTATAGTGATTGACGACTTGACCAAATTAAGTGAAATTAAATGCTAGGGTTAAAAGTTGAACGGTCAACTCCAACCATTACTGTCCAGTTAATCCTGGAAATAATCGCCAAATCTGTCCGTCAACATATTTTACGAATTTGCGGAATTTAAGTCTTTGTTTCGTTCATATAAAAATAATGTTGAATTCAATGAAGTTAAGGTTTAAATATACAAATAATGTTCAAAAATATTAGATTCTCTGAAATACTGCAATTGGAATTCACGTACGTCACGTGACTTGAGACAATTTTTGATAAATCACGCATTTTTTAAATCAATATCGTGTTTCAAAGCCATGCAATTTTCAAATATACTAATTTTTGTTGGTTCATGTCATTTTATGACTATTAAAATCGCAGTTACTTAAATCGAAACTTGTTATTAAATTGCGCGACTGACGACTGTCTGGCTTAACTGGCGCCTATTTTTTGCGTGTTCATTTCAATAATAATCGACTAATTTTCTCAAATGCATAAAATTTACCTCGATTTCTGCAACAATTACCGCCAGTCATAATTATCTTTTCAAATTGAGGTCAAGCGTACCTCAAAAAAATATCTGGCTTCTTTTTAACACCCTTCTTATTGTAATCTTGTGCCAAAAATGTGTGCCAGCCTCTCAGAATTGTCCAAAACCCCTTCAAAAGTCAAGAATGGACCGGCATTTCAGTTTCAACCCTCCATTTCCAACTTTTTGGCAACATTTCATGTGGTTTTCCAAACACAATAGGTTTTATGTTTGACAAAAGAATAGAAAAGTGGGGAGTGGACTCGAGGACAAGAGACAGTTCCGAAATTGGTTGAAATTCGGTTCGGGTAATAAAAGTAGGATTTATTCAGTCATTCGAATACACACACCTGAATTCATTTGTCCACAGTGCAGTGTAGTGGTGAAAGTACGCCCCCGAGCAGCATTTCATTGCATTCCCATCCAATTCAGAGTTATTATCCTCGTCCCATGAATCTATTCATGATTTGACCTTACAATGGTTATTATTGGCATGGCAGGAAAAATACCCGCACTCCCACCCGGGTGCAGACAATCCAGGTAATGAACCTCCGAATCCGAATCATAAAAGGCAACGTACGTGGACTTTGTGTGGATTTGCGTGTTCGTGATTTATTAGTTGGATTTTATGACAGGACATGGAGCGTAAGCGTCCGATGATTAATTGCATCATGGCATTTCTCCAATCACTAATCATCAACTACGCTTCTCCTTAATTTTCGTGCGTGTCAAAATTTTAATTAGAACATGGATTCAGAAAAATATCGACTGAATAACTCTAATTTCGAACGATTTCTCAGAGTATTACCTGTGGGAAACTTATTTATTGATCACCCCTCGTATTTACGGGATTTAGACTCTACAGGGTGGTTCGGCATGACTACAAATACATTCTAATTTTCTTTTCTACAAAGTTTGACAACGCTTCATTATAAGGCAAGCTCATACTGCCCAAAGAAATCAAATTGAGCTTGTATTTCAAAACTTGTGACGCTATCTTTCCCGTGTCACCGTCAAGAGGTCAATGACATCCTGACTAAGCATTACTGGTATGCACGAAACTTTGAGGTCAAGCTTTGAGGCTCTTCTCTGAGATTGAAATTTTGCAAAATCGTCCTTCATTTTTTTGTTTAGACAGTATGAGCTTACCTAGTAGGAAAGTTGTCAAATAATCCTGCTATCTTTTTATTAATACATATACCCGTTTACACTTATTTTGGTGGTGGCGGCAGACACCAAAATTCGGCGACGGCTGTTATTTGTACAACTGCGTAATTTTTGGAGGTGACATTTTGACTATATGAGCAAAGGTCTGCCAGTAGTGCGTGCTGTTGTAAATGTGCGTACGTACATTGTCTAGTGTCTAATGTGCAGACACAGAAGGAGACAGACACTCGAGTTTGGAATGTTAGTTTGAGTTTTAACGACATGGGTCGAAGAAAACCTATATTGACGATAAAATTTTGTCACGTACTTTGGCTCAAATGACTTCCTGTCTCAGGGAGTCATTTCCACTTCGTTTTTCTCAAGTTGGAACAATCAGGTCTTTCTCAGCCCACCACGACTCAAAAAAACACTTCTACGAACTACTTTGTCCTTCAAGTGCCAAACATTGAAGCTAAATACTGCGATGAGACAAACGCCACATGCGAGTACTTACATGAATTTTCTGTATTTTCTTGTCTGTTTTGGTGCGCCCTGACTTAAATGACATAGAAATACGTTTAATTTAATGAATTTACAAAATCTGGCAAATTTGAAATATTTTCAACAGTTTGATCTTCATGTCACATTGGAAGTATGTATCGATGTGCAGTCTAATCAAAGAGAATAAATTGAGCCATGAGAATAATTAATTTAATGCAAATTAGTCCTCATGACATTTGATGTGGTTACATGTTGATCTCTAGAATGCCCGGGTAATCTCCGAATCAGCATCAACACTAATGTGTTTGTGTTTTGTTTGTGTTTGAAATACAAACATCACACGTGTACATGTTTTGCCAAATGTTATTGCAAACTGTGCAAAATTTATCCTGTCGAGCATTCATGCATGGATACAAATACAAGCATACGTTATGCAAATTGGGTCCATTAGAGTCAAGTTGTTAATCAAAACCCACGTACTCTGAATTTGGAATTCGTACCCGTATGTTTGCGCATTACATTCGGATGATGCACCCAAGCATCCCTTCCCACATGTATAAATCATGTAATAATTTATTTCATTCCTATTTTGTGTTTTAAAATGGAAATGCCGGAATGAGAAGAGTTATGGAAGTAGGGGCTTAAAATCTAAGCAACGTATTTCAACATCCATAAATATAAACAAGAAATTCTCATTACTTATTCCATTCCTTCCACCTTTGAACCACGGGGTTCAAAATATATACCGTAAATGAACTACTAGGATGTATGTCGTCCTGTCACGGCCGCGCCACAGAAGGGTGAGCGGAGCGAAGACTGATTTATCGATTAAGCAGTTAAATCGGGCACGGGTATATTTGGGACCCTGTCTTCTATTAGTTTGCATGTTCGGGGAGTATTCCAATTTCATTGCTTCATGCACTCCCGCGCGGCAAAACATTAATTTGTTCACAGGAAGATGATTCAGATTTAGATATACTCCGAATCGGGAGTGCACAGGTAGTAAGTGTACAATGTCGTTGTGGCTGTGGCGCTATTGGTTTTGGTTGGTTGGACAGGAAATTGGAAAAACGGCCGAGTTGGTCCACCAAGAGTCCTTGGACTTGGACTTTCAAATATAATGTAAATATTCTACTCCACTACTCCCACCGATTTCGGAGTTTAGGATTTTGGACTTGCCTGTCTGCGTATAATATCTTTGTACACTTACTTTCATGCCCACTCCATGCAGGCTGGACTTTCACGTGTACAACATTTTTTCTCCACTTGAGATTTTCCCCTCAATTTCACAAGGAAATGACTTTCCATGTAAAAAAAACGTACTCTGGATTTATCCTGAGTTTTGCGATGTCAGATTTCAGATAAAACCCAGATTCTGAGTCAAATGATGGCGTATAGTCTATTTCTACGAGGGAGAAAGCCCTTAACCCTGCTATGCAGGTTCAGAATTCATCTGATTTTAGCAAATGCATTACTGCACTACTACTACACTACACGTAATATTTTATCCATCATTGAGTATTATTCGTGGTATCCGACTTTTCTACTCCACTAGGGCACTTTTACGATTTACGAGTGCGAAAGTGGTAAAAACCCCTGCCTATGCAAGGTAAAAACCTCACAGTATGGGAAAAGTACCTAACCTAACCTAACCTAACCCCGCCCCTACTATCCAGGTTCAGAATTCACCTCATTTTGACGAATACATTGCTGCACTATCGACTTGCTACACTCAATGTCTGTTCACTATCATCGGCCATCATCGTGGTACCCGACTTTCCTGCCCCATTAGGGGACTGCACTGATTTATTAAACTGAAAGTGGGAAAAACCCCTGTTTATGCAAAGAAAAACCTGACAGTATAGGAAAATTGAGGCCGATTTGGAAATCGAACCCTGACCTGTAAACATTCAAGGTATTTTTGGGACCTAACACTCAAAATTCGTTCCCTTGTGAGAATCGTGCGTTGGATTTGGTAGGACACGTCGATACTTTGGCCATGTTTGAGATTTGGTGGAGAAAGTGGAAGAAAGTTGGTGGAGAGAGAAAGTTGAGCATTAGAGAAGTAGCTCCGCTCGTAAAGGTCTGGTTGTCTGAGTTTCGACGACGAAGGAAGTTTTATGGGTGGTCATCATTCTGGTAAAATATTGGCCAATCTACACGACGTTTATTGTGATTTCCTGACACCCTCGGAAATGGAAAATTTCGTGGGACGACGTAACATTGTGGGGGGAAATTACAGTATACGAAGCTACTCTAGGCTGAAATTTAATTCCGATCCTAGTTTTTAATCATGATAAAATCTCCTCACTTCACCCAACTGAAATGAAATGAGTTTTCCGTCCCGTTTTCATTTCAAACCATCCCAATTTCCGTTTCATTCGTTTTTTTTCTATTTCAGGTACGCGTACGTAGGTAGGTAGGTTGGTTTTTCGTAATTCCTATTCCTATTCGGATTTATTCATAAGTCACGCATTTGTGCGAAGTTAATTTGATTTCATGGGTTTGTAGACTTGAACATGTTCAGTTTTAGTGAAAGTCGTTACAAAAACCTACTTTGGGATTAGTGCATTCATAAATACCCCGGCGTTGACACTAGTCTGAGTTCAAAAGCCCGGCTAAAGGAAATGTCATTTTCTTCTCTTAATGAATTTACGTACAAGTTTCCCGAATTCTCGTCTGGAAAGCTGAAACCAAACAGAAACAGAACAGAAATGGCTACTTATGTATTTACTTTCACTTTCATTGTGTACAGGGTGGCTCAAAAGTATAAAGGAGGGGTCACGCACCTTATGAAAAAACTGACATTGTTGGAATTCCCTCAATTTTTGATATGTTGTAACTCTTGTGATCCTGAACAACTTTTGTGAAGGTCCTACCCCCAAATGTTGAACCGTTTGGCCGCTAGAAATACACACGTGGACATGTGGTAAGCTGTAGAGTGAAAGCGAAAGTGAAAGTCCCCATACAACATCGCACATGCCCATTCGTGTATTTCTAGCGCCCAAATGGTTAGACATTTGGGGGTAGGACCTTCAGAAAAGTTGTTCAGGATCACAAGAGCTACAACATATCAAAAATCGAAGGAATTTCAACAGTGTTTGTTTTATGTGGGCATGTTCTGTCCTTTAGAGTGAAAGCGAAAGTGAAAGTCACTATACGGCGTCACACATGCCCACCTGTGTATTCCTGGCGTCCAAACGTTTAGACTTTTGGGGGTAGCACCTTCACAAAAGTTGTTCAGATTCCTAAGAGCTACAACATATCAAAAATTGAGAGAATTCCAAAGGTGTACATTTTTCCATAACATTTTTACAAGTTCCTTTCAAAACGGCTCTTGACGAGTTGGCAGTTGGTAAAAAATTATGAGCCACCCCGTAATATGATGCTTTCTCTCGTGAAGTTCACGGGACTAGAATGTAATATTTTGGTTCCCCTGAAGCCCCCATTTTGGAGGAAGTGTTGTTATGTGTAACGATAACGATGCTATTTACTTTGATGAGATTAGTCTATGTTTACAGGTACTTTGACTCAGAGAGAAAGCTAAAGCTGAAGAGTCCCTTCTCTTCCATTCCATTCCATTGCATTAAATCCCTTTTCCTCTTTCTCTTCCATTCACCTCCAAATAAGCTCCTTTAAATAGTTTCGTACTTTGGATTCATGACCAGACATTACATTAGCTAATGTTCCCTTTCTACCTTCAGAGGATTCGTAGAACCACAAATTGCATGGGATCCGATTCCTCAGAAAAAGGAAATGCATCTCACTCTGACACTCACAACGTAAAACCAGCTTTGGATTACCACGGCAGAATTTATTGAGTATTTATTAATTACCAAAATTACTTTTCTAGCTTCTACGCTGTCATTTGTTCAAAAAGTTACAAATTACAAAGTAAAATACAGAGTAGAATGTCGGATTTGGCGTCATTTTTGATATGTTATAGCCAGTGACCTCCTAAACAACTTTCGTGAAGGTTCTACCCCAAAGAGTCTTGCCGTTTGGAACTAACATATGTAAATAGCGGACAAATTTCACTGACAATTTAAGGAGTATCGATTTTGCGAATTCTTGTGAATTTTGTACCGTCCCGTGGCGTGTTCTATTTTCTAGCTTCTATGCGTTCACTTGTTCAAAAAGTTACAAATTACAAAGTAAAACAAAATGTAGAATGTCAGATTTGACGTCATTTTTGATATTTTGTAGCCAATGGACCTTATAAACAACTTCTGTGAAGGTTCTACCCCGAGGGGTGTAACACTTTGGACAAATTTCACTGAAAGACTCCTAGGAGTATTGATTCTGCCAATACTTGTAGTTTTGGCACCGTCCTGTGGCCTGTGCACTTTTTCGTCACATATTCTGGAAATTGGAAATCACATGACCTCTACATTATTCTTAATTGACTGAAAATGGCAGCCGAATGAGTATTATTGCTATAAAATTATTTGACTATCCGAGTACTCCTAATTCTGTGGTCAGCCAACACATTACTTAGGATTCAATTCTGCCTGACAAATGGGGCACTAATTCGGAATACATTGTGGTCATACTTCTCACTGGTGGTGAAAGTCCAGACGAGTTTCCGGCCCCTGGTCCAAAAACAAATATTAGAACATGCATCACTTTACAAAAGACAGGTGAGAGGCAAAGGTCATCCATTATATGTTAAGACTGACTGACTACTTCCATTCCTCGGAAAATTGGAACCTACCCATTGCGTGTTCAACTTAGGAGGTTCCTACCTGAGCAGTCCAGTCCGTGTTGTCAAAATCGTCTACTATTAATAAGGAGCACTTTGTGTGTTTGTGTGTATGTATGAGTGCTATTTCCTTCTAAACTACTGCACCAATTTTTATGAATAATAGCTAAAAAATTCCAGCAGACGATTGCGTAGAGCTACGTCATACGTTGATCTGACCTCTGACCTGGACAGGTGACCTGTACAAAAATATGTTTCAAAGTTAAGTCCAGGCTAAATGGCGATTTTAATGGAAATTAAAGGGATTCATACAGGCTGTCATATGTTCATGTGACCTTTGACCTCTGACCTGTACCAGCCTGTACATGTGTCCTCTAACATCTCCCTCCAAACTACTTAACCAATTTGCATGAGTGATAGCTCAGAATTTTTGACCCCAAACCGCAGAGCACAGGCTATGTCAAATGTTGACCTGAACATTGGCCTCTGACCTGGACAGCTGACCTCCTGGGAAAAATTTCTGAATTCGCCTATATGTGACGTCATTTTAAACGGGAGTTTAATGGGATTTCAAAAGTAGACAATACAATTTAAGTTCTTTGGGTCACACTGGAAACCAGCTGGGAGGACGGGTGACCTGCTAGTTGGTAATTCTACGTTCCTTCCCACGAATTCAAGTCAACGAGAATGACATAACCAGCATGCACAGCCACGCAAGGCACGAGAAAAAAAAATAAGCCCCATCATTTTTTACTCTAATGGGTTCTACACATGACATACTACTACTACATACTAAGGTACACGATGACAAAAATATGTATGTACGGATAGGTAGAGAGTAAATATGTTCACAATGTGTGCGTGCTTTCACTTTTGATACCACAGGCGCTGTAGTCACTTCATTTATTGAGCATTTTGTTCACTTCAATTATAAATTAAATTGCTCGAAGCCGGGTGCTCCACCTTTGGGGAAAGTGTCCATGCACTTTCACCACTTTCTTCGCAAAAAGAAAGGAAAAACAGTCCCACGCCCCTGAAACTGTGTAAATTCTATTGAAACAGAGAAATTGTGTAAATCAAAAATTGTGAGCAAAATTTGAGGAAAAATTGTAAGGGTGGAAGTCTGGAGAAAGGTTTCTGAATTTATTTGGCAAGTACAAAAATAATGTTAGTAAAATGTATTAGCAATAAAAAGACAGTTTTTGAAAATTCTGTAGTAATACTTTCGAGAAGAAATACTTCTAGCGCAAAATTCGAGAAAAATATTAACAAATGCAACACCTTTAGGTTGGAGAAAGTAGGAGAAAGTAAATTTGCTAAAAACACCCGCAAAAATTCCGGGAAATGAATTATGAGCAAAAAAAATTGAGGAAAAAAGGTATAATTTTTGTATTTTTTGAGGCAGATTGACAGACATGGAGTCTGATGATGAGGAATTGAGCTAAAATGTAAATTACCTCTTACGTCAGTTGTGAAATGACAGGGTCGATGAAGGAATGAATCTGACTGATAAAAATGAAATTCTGTGGAGTAATTTCCAGAGTTGTGACTCCTGGAAGGGTGAGAAGAGGAAATGAATGATTTCTACGCGTACGGTTCGTGGGGAGGAAATGAAACTTGTAATCAGTCCACTTCACTGCATTGTCTTTCCCTTTGTCTTTGACTTTTCATCGATTTTACGTACATCCTTAGATTTCGTACAAGTCTTATTAAAAATTCCTTCTACAGACGCTAGGGGAGGTCAAATTTAAAAGCAAAAGGGAAAGAGGCAAATTAATTCGGGTCTTAAAACACATACGCCTTGGCTTATGGAAATTTGTGGGTTAAGCAGGGACATCTGTTGTCACGAGGGAGAGTTAAATTCAGATTCCAACAATATATGGCCGGCGCCGTCGGAATTAGCGACACTCGCTGATAATTCAATGCTGACTGCCTCCAATGTAGGGAGTATTAGCCTAATTTCAATTTTAGTGCACGTGATACTTATAGAGGGTTATTTTACATTAGAATACTAAATTCGATGTGATGACTCTGCCTCCAAAGTCGGGAATATTAGCCTAATTTCAATTTTAGTGCACGTGATACTTATAGAGGGTTATTTTACATTAGAATACTAAATTCGATGTG
>JAQFYE010000780.1:0-29581 GCA_034694305.1 Protaphorura glebata | reverse complement strand
TAGAAATATAGCGCACGCCGAGTATATGCGGAATGGTGGTGAAAAAGACATTGGGTTTAGTGCCAAAATGAGGTGAATTCTGAACCTGCACAGCAGGGTTGGGAGCTACCTTCGCAGCAGGAATTGGCGATAATAAGCCACCATTTGACTAAAAATGTGTGATATCTGAATTATGTCATTGCACAACACCTAACAGAGTATATCAACCACTGTTTCTTGTTATGTTCCAACGGATGAGACAGAATCCAACTATGTGACCTGTCGAAAATATGTATCGAATCTGTGCGAAAAGTGAGCTCAGACTGGAACATATGCAGAAGTATGGGTATAAATTGAAAAATCCAAAGCATACGAAAGAACGTCCAAGAAACAAAGTCTGCCTTGAGTTTATCGGATCCATACATGTTCTAGATTTTGTACATAAAGTCAAGTGAAAAGAAGAATGCTGGCAATGCAATCACTTGCCATGGCTTTGGCTTCCCAACAAATTTATCCATGCCTGTCTTCCAATGCACGCATGTACGATAAATTGAGTGAAGGCAAACAAAATTGAATGTTTTAATGTTGAAAAGACTTTGGTTTTCTCTGAACATAGCAAAGCAGCATGCATGGATTCTGATGCTACTGCTACTCCGTGCTACATATGAGTTTTTTTTTATCTTCAGTCAAGATCGGATAGGATGAAGAAAAAAAATCGATTTCCTATTCTCTTTGGCAGATTTCCTTCCTTTTTCCATCCGAAACCTTCCTCCCGTTTTTTTTTACTTCAGAACCAGGACCAGGACGTAGATAGATATTGATACGCCCATACGAAAGAGTTTAATAAGCAATCCATTTATTTCCCTGTCAAATGGCTGGAGAGAATTTTTTGAAGATGAAGTGGATACGCACACAAAAAGTGGCAGTCTGGCAGTGAAAGTGCAATCCTTACTTATTTTCCTACCATCCAAGGGAACGGGGAAAATAGTGTAGTCACGATCGTTTTGCATATCACTTGAAATCCAAAATTGTTGCAAGAATAAAATAAAATTTACACTCGATATGACTAAATTTTGGCACCTTTACTTCAATTTACTACTATTTATGATAATATTTAAAGTAGATTAAAGCAAATTTGCTTAATAACATGTAATTTTTGGTATACCTTGTGGCAAATTCTGAACTACATGAAAATAGGTCCATAAAATTGAAACATTGAACAAAAAAAGTCAAAATGCGCTAAATATAGCCCGGCAATAGAAATGGACTGCAACATACTACGTTGATACGAGCCAGCAGAGACACATGGTGAAGACAATCTAATATCTTATTTGATTATGTCACATGTGATACGATTTTCCAGACCAAAACCGATTTTGATTCTAATGTAATCCAAAGCAATGTTTACTTATGGTTCCGGGTTGAAAGAGAATTTGAGGCGGGTTAACAGTATGGGTTCTTACCCGAGCTTTACTCCTTGCATATGCAATAGACTTACGATTGGAAAATAGATTGGTATAAACCATGGACTGGAAATGTCTGTACTACTGTACTAAAGGAAAATGACAGGAGGAAATATGGCACTTGATTTATTAACCGAATTTATGTGTGCCAGTTAGGGAGTGAAATTCAAGGGAAGGAAGTGAAAGGGAGAAACCCTACATTTGCATTTCCTTATCTGACACACATTCAAATTGCATTAAGAGTCAATTTTATTGAACTGAAGTCATTATTAACTCAACCATTCCCCCTCATTTTCCACTTTCCATTTCACTAATGCCCTTAATTTATGACGTTTCTTTTAAAGAGGTGACACAATTTTGTAGAGTTCAGTCCAGTGTTGTGCGTGCTCACTTATACGGACCTAAATCAGGTTAATAACTTGCAGTAACTTCGACATTTCTACACCAACAATTAACCTGTGAATCAGAAAAATACATTCTCTTCTGTCCGCGGCACTCCTAATAATATTTAGAAAATATTAAAACATAGTTAACATTTAATAAATTAAATTATACAACGGCTCATTTTATTTTAATTTGCAGAGAATATCCAGGCATCATAAAGCCAAACCGAAGCGGGTCTTTCCTGAGGATAATGCATTGTCAGGTAACAAATATTCTTCATTTCTTAACTACGTATTCTCGTTCCTGGTAAAAATGGTGGAAATATCTAAACTTCTATAATAAAAATTCATGACGTGAATAAATTCATTATCAACTAATAGCATCGAAGCTGCTCGAATTTTTCATAAAGTCATACTCCTCATAAACCGAGTAACACAGTTGACGTTGTTGCAAGCGGATTTAAATTGTGTAGATCAATAATGTTGAGAACGAACCAACTATTTTCAAAATAATTAACAAAATTTTATACAATTTCGAAACAAAAATAAATTAACTACAAATGCAAAATATAAAATAATAAATTATTTGACATTCGTCGAACATCGCTTCGTACTTCAGAGATTGTGTCTGGTCTGGACTTTGAATTTTGGGATCCACTCAATCACACCGACGTAAAAAGTATATTTTTCCATCTTCACGATTCAGGACATTTGTGATATTTCTTGTGTTTTATTCTCAGAATAGACAGAAGAATACATTAAAAATTAGAGTCATATCGTTGGATTTGGATTAGGGACAATCTGGTCTCCTGAAGTTCGTCAATTGTAAAGTTACTTTACCTTCGGAAGACTTGCTGGACATATCTGACGATGTGCGCAAATACTTATACCATAATTCAGTCTGATTTATTTTGTTTTCAGAAGAAAGTACAAGTAGGAGTAGTGTGGTGAGCGTTTGTGACGGATGGTGGTGTGGACATGGTAAAGAGTGTCGATCTGGAGATCATGGATTACCCGAGTGTATTTGTGTCCAAGAATGTCCCCCGGGGGTCAATCCAAAACACGTTTGCGGGTCGGATGGTCGGAAGTACTCCAGTCATTGTGAACTTCACAGAGCGGCTTGTTTGGGAAACACCCTTCTGACTGTCGACGCTTCCGCTGTTTGCTTCGATGAACCACTCGCACTTCAGGTCAAAGAAAATCTCAATCCCAAGACAAATGAACACTCCAAGCACAAGGTCAATGGTGGCGGAGGAATCAAAGGTAAAACAGCTGCATAACATTCTGACCGTTCCATTAAGTCGCGATTCCACATGGAACCTCATGAACTGCAAATCTTCTGCAATAAACCCTTGAATAGAAACTCAACGCTTTTGCTTATCCAAATGCGGGAAATGTTGAATCTGCTCATGGCAGGATCTACTGAAGATTTGCCGATTACTTCTGCCATGTGGAATCGCCACTTCAGACAGACATTCTCATAGTTTACTGCATGAGTCAAGTGTACCAGTGAAACCTCTACCATGCAAATGGATTTCGATGACAGAAATGGGGTCGCCTGGCGACTTACAGGGGTCACAACACTGTTCAACGTACGGTAAAGACACACAAGAGATGGTCGCCCCGGGTGGTCCGGGTGGTAACTCGGGTGGTCGCAGGGAGAAATATGTTCAAAAGTTTGCTCCAAGATATTAGGGTGATTGCCTTCGACATCTTCATCCAAAAAACGTTCCTGCGACAAAGATTATCCTTAATCTATTTAAAAAATAAATATTAGTAAGCGTAGACAGTATTTATTAAACGACACCGAATTAATACCACTCATCAAAAGTTTGTTAGTTATGGTGACCGCTGGGGATCAACTTTAGTAGATTTTTTTTGGTCTGAGCTTTCATAAAAAAATTTTAGTGGTAATAACTGAGAAAGTCGAGGACTGTTGTGGGACACTCACAAATTTTCAGAGATTAATAAAAACTACTGATCATTCCTTCCATGAATTTTTCTCGAACTCTCTTCTTAGCCAGCTTCCAAAGAACCAGGTATTTCGTTAATATTTTTAGAAAGGATAATTGCTTGGCTGTGATCGACTCTGAGATTCTGATTTCTGTGTTACTTACTCTATCCACGAAAGCAAAATATTTCTTTAGGGCTAAAGCAAGCGTGGCAATATTCCACGTAAGTCAGACTTTGAAGAAAAAAAAAGACTTTAGCTCTAGGGAATTCGGATTTTTCTTCTTTCTATTCACAAATCCTAACACTATCACTTCTTATACTACTTTCTCTGGAAATCCGCTTCCAGCAAAGACTACTGGATTGTATTCCTCAGGAGGTTTACATTATGCCATTGCTGGAATGCCAGGATTGAGAAGAGATTTAGAAAGAAAGTGACTAGTCTAGAATTTGGAATCCAGTGCTATGCAGTGCGGTGTATTACAAATATAAAAAAAAGCACCGCGCATTGTGCTCCTTAAGTACATACACATTTGATTGGCACACTTGTCTATACACTTGGTCCGTTCAATCTTTGGTCCAGCTGTTCTATTCTTCAAAAACTTGCTCTGCCTGCCCCATACAACTTTTTTTTCCATCGCAAAAGTTTGACATTCAAACTTTCAAATTTTTATGAGTAAGGCGAGAAAGCTAACCAAGTAGGGCGGAAAGTTGAACAAGTCGGCTGTCAACTAAGGGAAATTGATGGGAGTTGTTTGAAGACTACTAGTATTACTTACCTGAACCTCCGACTTTCACCAACTTTCTCCGCAACGAAAACGTGCGTGCGTGCGTGCGTGCTTGCTTGCCCCTGTACATTTACCACCAGAGTTTTTGAGCCAAATCTCTTCCTCGTCCTCAATTTAGTTTATAATTGCTTGTTCTTATTTGTCAGTAATTATGAAGGTTGGTTTTCATAGTTAATTGCTCAGAATTCGTTGGGTTGAACAAAATTACCATTAATTAAATGAATAAAGTGTATTATTATTTTGTTGCTCTGACTTGTCAAGTTTGGAGGCAAATGCAGACATTAAATCCGATCTTGGCTAGCCCCCAAAGTCCAATTTAATTTTTAGCTATAGCGATCTTTTACCTTGTCGGGATTTTAGAATTTTGTGCAAATTTTTGGTCTAAGATTTTGAGTGGTCTGTACACCAGTTTCTAACTACTTCCTTCAGCAAATTTATCTACTGGGTAAAATTTAGTTCTGGTTTCGCTACTATTAGAATCTCGTAAAATCCTCATTGTCGGCATTTCTGAAAAGGTGGATGACGAAAATTAAAAACATTCCGAAATGTCGCAAAATGTGTACTCTGTGTCGCATTTTCTCACAACTTATTTTAAACATCGATACCGGTTAGCGTTTACTCTTGTCGGAGAGTAATAAGTAAAATATTAAATAGTTCCCACATAGTACCGTAGCACTGGTAATTGAATATGTAGATTGTCGGGCCTTTGAAATAATGTAATTATTGCTAACATATTTACTCTCACAATTACGAAGGCTGCTTGAATTTCTAAACTTATAAAGTAAAGAGAGTAAAATTATGCATTAGATTTGATTTAGTGAAATCATGGCAATTACAAATCATCAGTGAAATTTAACCACAATGGTGATCCGTCTAGAATAGAATGACCAGTGGCTAACTAAACCATTTCTCTTGACAATTTCTTTAATTGTCAAATTCTAATGGTACCAACCTCGGTCGCGTCATCTAGGCGGTTAGAAAATGTGTTTCGCTCTCAGTTGTGAAAATACTTTGGAGGATTAAAGCAATAAAATAGGCTGGAAATGGGCGCACATCATCTGGTTCCTCCAAGACTATTAAGTGTAGTCCACACTTACACTTTTTTCTCCCTGAAAATGTTTTCGTCACGTTAAGAAAAAGCATACATCCTGGTTATTCGTTCATTTCCTGAAATAAACGACTGAGCCAAGAATCAACAAAACTAACATTATCTTACATCATGCGTCCACGTCCATTCGTCCGAATTTTCATATCAAGGTAGCCAGAACTGTTTCTTTTTTTTTAAGTTCCTTGAAAACCCATATTTCATATTCATATGAGGGAGGGGGAGAAAGTTGGTTGTAAATGTGAAAGTGGCGGGCGTTGAGAAGAAAAACTGGAGTTCATATCAGATGAGAAATTGGGAGCCATTTATACGGACAGCCTCTAAAGCTGTAGTTCCTCGCTCCGAATTTTTCACGAGATAACTCACTTTCCGTCTCGTTTCCTTCATCCTTTCCTTCCTTCTTATTTCTTCGCGCTCAGAGAATGCAGATTCCAGGCATAGGAGTAAGTAAGCACATATTTACGAAGTCCCTCTGCTTCACCCAGCCTGCCCTAATAAAGTCAGGTTTTTCAACGCATCTACGTACATAGTAATGAAGCCCTTCTCTCACAACGGATACAATTCAAATGTATCACAAGGATTTCAAAGAATAACTTCAGATGTGACCTAAAAGGCACAATGTTATATATTCTGAGTTGTGCAATGATAGAATTCAGATATCACACATTTTTTGTCAAATGATGGCTTATCGTGTAATTTACAAGGCAGAAAGCTCCCATCCCTGTTATACATGTACAAATTTTACCTCACTTTGACGAAAGCATTTACACAATCACTACACTACACCCACTGTATTTTAACCATTATTGGACATATTTGTGTACCCGACTTTCCTACCCCATCAGGGCACCTCGCCGATTTATGAAAGCAAAAGTGGGAAAAACTCCTGTATATGAAAGGTAAAATCCCCAGTGTTGGAAAATGATAATCTCGTCAAGCCGTGACACCTGGTTTGCCCGACCAAAATTTGGTCGACATAAAATTATTTGAAAATGGCTTCCAAATAAATCGAAGCAATTATCTCGTACTTTCAGAAACTGCTTTTGATTTGTTTATCAGTATTGATGTCAAATTCAATATTTGAAGGCAACACCCGAGTGCAAGCCCTTGTGAAGTTCAAAGAGAAAGTACACTTTCTTCGTTACTCTTCCAGGTCCCATGGCTTCCTAGCCCAGAATTCCAGATTGAATTATGCATGATAAAAGCGAGTAGTTTTTTTTTTGCTGTGCAGTTGTAAGTGTTTGTATTTTAAATTTTCTGACACAATACCCAGGACAATGAATCCAACTTTCTACATACTCACTTTGACTCCTTACGCTCATTTTACGACAATCAGTACACACACTTCCATACATACATGTTCAGGTTTAAGCACAAATAGAATAGATTTAAAAATGCATTACAAATTATATGGTGCAATTCTCTTGTTCTGAGAACACTTTTTATTCTTGGCCATGGACATACAGAGGAAGAATAATGCAAAGGGCGGACCAAGCTTCAGAACGAACGTTGAACGTTAGGTTAATGACATTGAAGACAGGAGAATATGTTCAGACTCAGTCGGACAAAGACATTGTCCTTGTATTTGGATACATGTTATGGCCAATTTGTAGAATCATGTTAGGCAGTTAGAAATTCACGGGAGTATGTGCTACGCCCTATTTCCTTACATAAGCACAGTATTGAGAATTCATTGTGTCGAAAAAGTTAATAAAAAAATATTGACAAGTTGAATAACCTGAATTGTGATAAATTATCCGATTCCAAGAATTAGCCCTAACACAAACACAAATACATTTTGACAAGCGGACCAGACTTCAGCTCCCGGGTAGTTTGTGAGGGAATTTCCCGGAAGAGTTCAAGCAGCGTTCTCTGTATGCGACCTTTATTTCTTTTTCGTTTCCTTCTTTTTCATTCCTGATGACGACGATGGCCCGAGTGGAATTGTTGGAGTTTTGAAGAGAAACACAATTCTATATCGTACGTATGTACGTATATATTTTTGTACACTATGCATGGATGCATGGATTGCCAAAACCTGGAGGCTTGATGCTCCGTTGTCTGCTCTGTCCTCTCTTCACATAAAATATTATTAATTATTTTGCTTTTTCCAATTCCATTAGACCTAGACTAGACAGGCCCCCGCTCAGTGGAAGGTTGAATGACATGTTGAAATATAATGTAGTCGTCGTACAATGGGGTTTGGATGAAAAAAGGGGAAATGCGGATTCAATTCAAAATCCTTTCTATTATTTTGGCAGAATGGTTACAGGGTGTCCCGCAAGTCACTGGATTGTACAATTCCAGCTCTCTTGTATTTTTAGAGGTTCGTTGGCCGTACTATTCAAGTTTCGTGATTTACTGACCTGCAAAGTAGGGTTGGGGGCTCTCTCCCTCTTAAAAATAGACGATAAACCATAATTTGGCATAGAATGTGTGATATTTGAATTCTTTCATCCCAACTCAGGCACGGTAATAAGTCCTGTGTGTTAATTGCCAATTCTGATTTAAAAATTTGAGATCACAGTGTCCCTTCTTGAGCTCAGCCTCAAATTAGAGGGGTCAGAATTTATAAAATTTTAAAAATAATATTCTTAAAAAACCGAGTGTTCCGAATAAGCTCTGGATATTTAAGTGTTGTGATTATTTGGATACTCTGTACATATCCAAGTATAAATATCTGAATAGAATGGAAGGAAGTGTGATTTGACTGGGAGTAAATGGGGGGACCAGGGGTAGAAAACAATGTTTATTGCATTGCTGTAGGTACAAAACGAAGTGGAAAAAGAAAAATCGGCATCATAAGTCTTGTCAACACTACAGAATGCGTAGTGAAGTTTTTTTTTTCCTGAGCCGCCCCGCCGGCATTCTTACAATTCTACACACTTTCTTACCTACTTTCTTCGGAGAGAAAGAAGACGAAGAAACTCAGAGAGTAAATATTCCTCTCAAGTTTGAATTTTATTTGCCATGGAGAGCACGTTCGTTATAACGGCCGACCCAGATTCATTCTTACTTGCTTTTCCCTCCTTCCTTTGGTTTTCTTTAACACAAAATAGTTTGGTTGGAAGGGCATGGTTTTGTAGAGAATCTCTGAGCTTGTGCTTGAGTTTGAACATTACATGACTTCCTTCCTAAGAGTTTACAAAACTGAGAAGCTTTAGACCAAAAACTGGTTTGGGAATTCTCAACTTGAGTTCACGATAAATTGTACAAACGTATGTACGCAATGTGTACATGTACAATGACATACTGTACGTTCATTCCTATCAAGAGAAAGAAGTCTGTTGGGAATTGTGTTATTTTCAGAGCAATCCTCAACTTTATTAGACAAATGGAATGAAATAATCATTTTAGAAAAAGGACTTGACAGGGAAATTGTAGTTGTAGTGTGATGGGAATAATATGATCACTCACATTCAAACCTAACGCCCACGTAAAACTTTTCCTCCGTTTTGATTCACAAAAGTTTTGTCGTTATAACAAGAGCAAACTGAAACTGATGGTGTGGATTTTCCATGTGGCGACGCTTTAATTGATACGATGTAGCGTAGAAATTCAAATTTTATTTCACAAACTCTCACGAATCACCACCTAAATTGATTCATTATAAAATTAATCACTTCCTCCGAATGTCAAACCTGAAATTTTCAAATTTTTGTCTACCTACGTAATAATAGACGGTTTTGTTCAGAATTACTGTTCTTTGAATATTTTGGACAATTGCGATTTTGACAATTAAATAATTAATTATTGGTATCCGGGCGTATACCTAAAATCATAATCTAAATCGCCATCAGTATGGCATTACATTTACTGGAGGCTCTCTACAGACATTTCGAAGTTGACCAGCAAGAATACCAGTATAAAAGTATAGGAACACGAATCATTAATATTTTCCGGGCGAAGCCCCGTGCCTTCGGCGTTTGACAACTTAACCAAGTAGCCAGTTGTTTGTCAGCAGGTGCCCAAAACCCGGGTCCTGTCTACGTTCCGCAACCTAACCCGGATTCCGGGTAAACTCTGTACTATACGATATACCATATACCAAATAAAGTCACCCGTCGTACGACTGCTCGTCCAATTTTCCAACTTTTTGTTTACATTCTCTTGCGTCTTCTTTCCCAGAGTGCAAAATCTGGAACCGTATTGAGATCGTGAGGTAAAGTAGTACAGATACGCGAAATGCCAACTCGAAATTGCAATATTCGGGAGATGACAATGAAATGGGACGAGCGCTATACCTTCCATTTCACTTTTCTCCGAAAAGCCCGTGTTCTCTCCTACTGTGGAATGATGAGAATGAGATGATGGCAAATGGCATCTTTTATCACCAAAACTTATTCATCACTTTGAAAGATTCAATCTGATAGGCCTTATGCTATTCCTATTTATTTTCCTCGCTCCGTAGTACTTTTGTACAACTTTTGTTTCAACAATTGTACATTCAACATTTTCATAATTCATCCAATGTCCTCAGAGAGAACATTGCACATAAAATCTGATTTCTTGGTTTATTGTCAAGTAATGTCATTTTCACTTCCTTTCTTACTTCCATATTTCTTATCTTCAGCGTTTTGTTCGTCTTGATTATTTTCAGCTGTCACTTTAATCAAGCAGACGATAATTTATTATGACATCTCATTTCAAGATTGGTTATCACGATATATGAGAATCAAATTTAATGCAGGAAAATCTTAATATCAAAGAATATATAGATCTTTCTTATTCACCAGGAATATCCTCCCTGATATAAATGGAAAGCAACCAGCTCTCTACAAAAGTAGAGGTATATACATATATTCTCGGTAGCGCATATTGTTTAATCACTCGACAAACAATTAATGGGTATATTTAAAAAAATATATGTTCAAAAATACATAAAGTAATATTTTATTTTCATCTCCAGCCCGAGTAAACCCGCTGGCACAACAACCTGACATTTACCTTTCAGTTCAAATCAATATATTTCAAATCTTCAACGGCGCTGACTTTCAGATCATCTCTAATTTCTCTCGAAGAATTATAATTACATTATGGGGAGGAAGGGATAATACCGTAAACCTCCTGGTATTACCCGGTCTGCAATAGAACCGGGTCTCTAATGGAAGCCGGACGCTTTCTCTATTTTCTCCTTGCATCCTTATGGAGAAAGTGAAGAAATCAACTGACCTGGTTGCCAATTTTGCAAATACAAACCCGGGTTAGAAGTGTTACGGTACACTAAGTAGCTAAGATGAAGTGCAAATTCAAAAATAGTACATACCGTAGAACTTCTAATAATACCCGGTCTCTAATGGAGTCCGGGTATTTTCACTATTTTGTCCATGCAGCGTTCATTTATTTGATTACTTGACTTATTTATGGAGAAAGGAAAAAAAACGACTAACCTGAGACCAATTTTGCAAATAAGAGCCCGGGCCTGATTTAGAACTTTTACGGTAGTCACTTATAACCAAGACAAAAATTTAAAAGGACGAGCAAAGTTTTGAAAGACATGGATTTGGTTAAATGCGTAATACTCTGAGCTGATATCCAATTCTTGGATATAAAAAGAAAGTGTGGCCTCTCATCCATATGTATGTGTACACTTGTGGTACTTAGGAATAAAATCCTCCTTCCTTTTTTCTTCTTTCTCCATCACTTTCAAGTACAATCCTTCTCTTCAGGATTTGAAGTTTGAGTTTCCTGTCAAGTGAATTACATTTACCTGTCAAGCGTGACAGTAGTCGTAGTAGTAGTAGTAGTAGTACTGGAAATACTACATAAAAATCCTAGAATAGAAGAGAAAATCTAGACTGGAATGCAAGTACGTACTTGTACAACTACTACATGGTTTGATATCAAAAACTTTTTTCTCTGCCTGTTGTATACCAATCCAAAATCCTGACGCTTGGTTGATCTCTTTTTCTCATTCCTTGGCCAGGATTGAGTGTGATTTGTGAAAAAAAGTAAGTAAAACTTACACTTCCGAGGAACCGAAAGTGAGAAAAAGTACCCGGAAGATGTGTACACAGGGAAACCTGGCCCTACACCTTCCTTACCCGCATCCACGCCGCGCGTCCTGGACTTCGAAACTTTCTCCAGAGTTTCCAAAAAAAACTACTTCCTAAGTTTTAACCTGCTGGTTGAATTTCCAGTTATTATAATTCGTCTCATGACGCCACCGAGGATGAATTGAGTCGTTTCACAAGACCACGAAACGCAGTACAGGGTGGAACCTATTCACTTCCACCGCAAAGTTCACAAGTGTAAAGTATTTATATAAATAGGTTTATACAGGGTTAGTAGTGTCTTGAATGGATTGAACGGATTCCATCTTTGTAGAAACGTTATTTATTTCCGAGCATTCGAGGCCTAACTGGTCTCTTCGTCAGGAAAAAATATACAGAATGAAGTTATACAAGGTCACGCATAACTTTTGCCCCCGCCTCGGCAACAATCTCAGGGAGTCAGACAAAACGGGATATATTCATTTTGTAGAGAATCTTGTGAAGGATCTAGCTTGCGAGCTATTCCGCTTGAAAATCCGACGCGCATAGCGGCACTGTCGAGCGTTTAAGCGTTTAAAAACGGCATGAAAATTAACACCCCTGAAAGTTGGACTTTCCTAACAAAAACATGCCCAAAATAATTTCTTTAAAGAAATCCATTGATGCAAACTTTTTTCCTATAATTTTATGCAATTTTTTAAGGAACCGGTTTGGAGAAAGTCGATTTCTCGCTGGGAAGGCATTTGAATGGTAAAATCTGATTTCTTTCTCCAAACAAATAACTCAGTAGATCCTGCAAATAATTGTCAGAAATGTATGACTCACATTTCCGTGGATAATGGGCGCATAAAATATTGAACTACCTTACGAAATCATTGAAACTTTTTACATAATAATACCATGATCTATTTTTTTGGTTTTTGGTTACAGGAGATTACGGACAAAAACTTGAGGAGAAAAAGCAAAAGCAGTTGAAAAGTTCGGACAAGACCAAAACTCGGTATGACTACAAAGGTAAAGCTCCAAAAATCCTTAAGACAAAGGCCAGCGGTAAATCTGTGAGTGATGATTCGACCAAAGGAAAGTCCGGTGACGGGAGTGGCTGGATTCTTCAGTCAAATCCAAACTCGAAAACTGGGTCCAGGTTAAGTACGGGCTCAGATTTCTTGGATTCCTTTGAGTCTGACGACATGGATTTGGATCTGGACTTGGACGATGAGGATGATGCGGATGGAGACTTAGACGACGTGGGGGACATGGATGAGGATGAGGATGAAGACGACGACGATGATGACGATGACGATGTGGACGTGGACGTTGACCTGGGCCAGTCCAAGAAGAAGAATACGAAGAAGAATAGTCGGGCCTCGAAGGAGAAAGAAATCAAGAGAGATTCATCTTCATCCCTTTGCTCGCCCCAGGAATATGAAATATTAAAAGTACGTGCTGGGAAAGTTTAAAAGAGAAAGTCCAGTTTTTTTCTTTCTCTTTCTCCAGTTTAGTCATTCGTATTCTTTACGCTTGAGTCCATGCCAATGCATGGGGAGTTCAGTTCACCCAATGTGGTGGGCAAGGAGTGCATTCCAGGCCCATTGAAATAGAAACTCTGTGGGACGGACGGTAACTGTGGTGTAAGCAATTGTTACCGGCAATTCATTGAAAAATGCCAATTTATGATCTGTCAAGATGATCACATGAATTGTATATCATTCAATTCCAAATTATGCATTATGCTTGAAATCTGTCCCGGGATGAGCGTTCAGATGAAAAATATTCCGAACTTTCCCTGAAAAGTCAAGTATTATAAGCTGAGGACGGACAAGGTCGTTTAAGACAGGTGGTTCATGGTACTATACGTCTGTATTAAGAAGTCCGATAAGTTAACTATTATCGGACTACAACTTATACAACAAATTTTCGGGGGAACAATAAAAATATTTAAAATCAATTGGATTAGTGTGGGTTTCCGGATTTAAAGATTTACCCGAAACATAGGTACATAAAGCAGATCAAGATAGCGTGAAAAGCTTAAAGTTTGGGGAGATCGACGAAGACACTTCCGGCTCTATGGAAAATGTGAATGCGAATAAGGGTGGATGGACTTAGACGAAAAAGTGAAAGCAAAAAAAGAAAAAAAATGAACGTAGAGATGAATTATCGAATTTTCTTCTTCTTTTTTGGAACTATGACAAAGACGTAGACGTAGACGGGGGAATATCTAATCGCTTACGTAATGGAATGCAAAGTTTCCATGAGTCTGGAGTCTTCTCACGTCCGACGGCACGCCTACGAAAATTGACTCTGAAGATAAAAAAAATCGTAGCTTTATTGAATTTTTGTGAGCGGGAACGTGAGCCGAGTGTCTGATTAATTACGACAATTAACAAACGTTGGCTAGACTTCACTTCCATCGACTCAGCTCAGTTAGTCTTCGAGATTGGATTTGGTTAAATACCTACTTAGGGTTGGGATGGATTAGAAATCACGGTTGGCACATTCGACTGTCTAGTCGAAAATTCAAGCTTAGTTCAGTCATCATGGATTTCTATCTGTATTTGCACTTTCTGCATCCAAATTAATGTTGGCAATTGCCTAAATAAAAATGCTTCAATTTCGTACACATTTATTTTTAATTTAACTTTTTGCAACTTTTCGATTCGGTTAATTCTTTAACAATCGACCACACTCAACCTGGAAATTATATTGTAATATTTGAGTGATTAATTATTTTTATAATCGGTATTTACAGAGCAGATCAATTTATGTGCGAAAATCCGATCGATTAAAAATTCCGAGAGGACAACAATTCTATTGAGCAAAAACATGACTGATTTGTCCGACGAACATTTCGGTACTCCGAATTTTTGTGGTATACGCTTGAGTTGTCCAATCCCAAACGTCTGATCTTGTTAGTTTTACAAGTATAATGGTTTGCATGTAAGAAAAGTAGATACTATTTTAGTGTTTCCCATCAAAATTCTAACATTAGATGGTAGGATAAAATTTACTGGTCACATGATAGGCTGAACTGAATAATGCACTCGTTGGTTTTCATTATTCTGGCATTTATTTATGAAACAAAACACTTTCTACGAAATTTTCGCAATTAATTTTAATCTCCCGAAACTTTACTGTTGTCTCTGTGCTACAAAGTACTAAATTTACATTTCCAGTCTCACTACATCTCGTTTGGAATAATTGTTTGTTTTAAACCTTTTGTAATTGTGGTAAGTTTTAGTAGTATTTGTCCTTTTTACTGACTTTCCCGGCACTGTACCAAAGATTTGTACACAGAATTGTTACATTTGGTTCCATTTTATATTACTCCCATGAATACAGTAGTATGCAGTGATTTCACTCCATTGCACATTGGTCTTGGACTATAGCTGGACTCATGCAAATATATAATATATACGTATTATATATTTTATATATATACCCGTATTCGTATACGTACATGCTTTAGATTGAGGAAATTGCCCGGAGAAAGTAGAAAGTAGAGTACATGGTGGTGCACAATGCTCAGGGTGGCGTACAAAGTATATATGTCTCAACATTGGGATTGACGGAATAAACGAGATATACATTTTGTACAGACCCATAATTAACTTGGATTTTTTTAGACATTCGTCCGCAATTGGACACGAGACGCTGTGCGCAAGAATTTTGAATTATAAAATTCAAAATCTCTGAAATGCTTAGGTAGATAAATACTTAATGGCTTTTTTATTCGGTCCAGCTTTTCATGATTAACTGTGTGAACAAGCAGTTCGTGAATCCTAAGGTAATTTTTCGTGGCCACAAATATGTGCGCCACGCCACACGCCTGATTCCCATTAATAATATTTATACATATTTTGAACAAAGTTTAGTTTCATCCAGTAGACTATAAGTTTAATGTAAAATTTTCGGACCATATATCCGCCGGATATCCTTCAAAATCCTTCAAAATATTAGAATATATCAGATTTGATACCAGCGTCTCCCATTCGAATTTCGTGGTAAGATTTGAGTCATACGTACAAAACGCAGACATCTTCTAAAGTTCTTGAACTGTTGTTGTAGGTATTAACAGATTATGCACCACCCTGTTGAAAGTAGAGTGGTCGTGGATAAAATAAGTATTACTATTATTGTGAACATTTTGAGAGTTCAAGAGTTGTTTCCTTGTTGTAGGACAATTTGCTTCTGTACAGTCATGAAAGAATGATTGGCGGAGTCCAAAACTTCAAGAAGGCCATGGAAGGGGACAATGGGGACAAAAAGAATGTCATTGGGTTCGAACAAGAAGCTTTGGACGAAAAACGGTTTGCAAAATTCTACAACGTTGACGAAGGGTTAGAGGCCGGAAAGGACTACTTGCTCAGTCTTATGTTCTCACATTTTGACCGGAATAATAATGGGGCTCTCGAGTACGAGGAGTTGCATAAAGTATGTCTGGAATTTATCCTCATCTCCTACAAAACATACAAACCCCCTAAATCCTATTTCTATATTTATGTAATCTCTCTGTAAAGATAATATAAGCCGAAGCTTACTATTCTTCTAACGCCATCACATTTACTTTTCTTCCTGAGAACGAATTCCTTTCTCCAACGCGTCGAAAGATTTTTATCCAACTTTGAAACAGGGGTCAAAACCATAAACTACTTTTTAAAAGGAAAAACATCAAGTTATTTTGTAGAACTTTTCGACGACTAAGGCAGAATAGATTATATTAACATTCTGATATTTAAAAAAACGAGACTTGATTCCTAGAGTTGTGATTTAGTACTACTCATGTGTAAATAAATCGGACCTTAAAAAAATATATTCAATCGATTCAACTCGTATTTAACCGTTTTCACGAAAATTGCAAACTAAATATCATTGATTGAAAAATAATTGTAAATAATTTTTATTCTTAGATTGGAACGGAACCACATATGGAGAAATTGGCCAAAGGATGCAGTCTTACAGATCTCCTCCGCTTTGATGATGTGGACCGGAACAGTCAACTCAACATTAACGAGTTCTACTCAATTTTTAATAAATTATACAGTGAGTGAGCATTGGATTAATTTACCGACCTGGTTTTACTACTCCACGTGTGTGCTTTCTCTTAATTATGCAAACTTTTCGTTTTACATTATGGAAAGCCAAAAGATCCCCTGACGAGATTATGATGGAATACTCCAGCATTGTGAATTTCATGTCTAATACATATTATGCTGTGGTTCAGAAGTATTTACAGGGCATGATATAGCAAGATAACATTTTAAAAAAAAATCAAGCACGGTCATTTCGCATTAAGTGTAGACTTGACAGAAAATTTCAGATTTAAATTACGGTTAGATTGTATCTTGCATTGTATAAGACCCTGGCTGCTCATTTTTAGAACTTAGCGTTATTTTCACCGAAATCGGATAAAATCATTTTGTTTGAATTTGAGGGCTTTTTAATATTATAAACTTCTTGTAATTTCTAAAAAGAAGAATATAGCTTCACTTCTTCTTCTTAACATGTGCAAAAAGGTTCTATTTTGTCGTTTTGACCTAATATTCTACATGTTTCGAAATGTATTAGAGTATATGTCGATGCGGCCATCGATTGCCTAACATCTCAGACCCATAATAATAGTATTACATTAATCAGCCCAGACGTCACCGATTAATACACAGCAATACTAAGGTATTATAAACCTATTTATAGGTATCTTCGTCTTCTGAGTCTTAAATACAAACTCGTGCAATAAAATTGTCGAATATGGAACTACAATTAAATGCATATCGATTTGACCTAAAAATACGCCTTAACCACAACATAAGTAAACTTTTGAAATTGAAGGTTTTCAGAGCCATTACTTCATTATGTCGTTTGATTCGACAATATAAGTTCCAGTACCCTAATTATGAAGAAAACCATTAATTAAAAACAAACCCTGTATTCAAAACCATCAATATTTGATGAATGAACGTTGTTGATAATTGTGTCTATTTTCTAGGCGTGTCTGTAATTTCTCTTGACAAGGCTTTAGAAGTGACACGAGTGACGGCAAATGTTGGTGAAAATATTGAGCTAAAATGTGATGTGAGTGGAACACCACCCACGACGATCGTTTGGAAACGTTACGGCGTAGACCTTTCAACATTGAATCAAGAGGATCAAATCCGAGTTTTCTCGGACGGGACTTTATTTCTAAACAAAATCCAACTCCTCTTTGCCGGAAATTATACATGTCTTGCTCAGCGGAATGATAAAGTCGTTCAGACGCACGTCCTTTCAGTACAAAGTACGTTTTCCATCGATCCTACTTTTACTTCCAGGGTTTATATGTAGTAAAGTACCCGAGCGGGTATTTTATTTCTGGTCATCCATGGTCCATCCGTCTCAATTTTAAGTGAACAATCGAATTTATGTCCTTATAGCTTTGCCGGACGTCAAAGTGACTCCACATATTGTTTGGGAGACCCCTGGGGTTGAGGTCACAATGGAGTGTCGAGTCACCGGAGAACCATTTCCAGTCGTCCAATGGCTCAAAAATGATGATCCCCTCCCTCAAGAAATGAGTGACAAGTATATCATCACCGGAGATGGAATTCGACTCACGCTCAAAGACATTTATTTTTCGGACACTGGGGCTTTTATGTGTCAGGCACAAAATTCGGCTGGGAAAAGATTGGACATTGCATCTCTCGTCGTTATTGACGATCAGACTCCATCGACTGGTAATGCAATTTGGCACAGAGATACTGCGACATGTGTGTGAACATGTTCGTACTAGAAGAATCTCACTTGTACTTACTTTTTGAGATCATATTAAAATCGTAGTCATTTCTAAGGTCGCCAATCGTAAATTTCGTTTGCAGATAAAATTTTGGTTTACAGTGAGAAAATTTTGAAACTCTTTGACACTGCGTTTACTAGTTTTACAAATATCACGTTCATAAGGATTTTTAAAATGCCATTTAACTCAATTCCCGCATTTGAGTGCCATAATGTAACTACGTGATTGTGTTCGTCGCCCTTTCAAATTACATTTAGTCAGCTAGACCTCAGTAAAGTTTTACAGCTGGCTTTCTGATATTTGTCTTTAAGTTCTGGTAGACTTTTAGAACTCAAGGTAATGTCTAATTCTTAACAAATTGACACTAAAGAAGTTTTTTTTTGTCAGTAATCGGAAGTACCGACCACAACTATATAATTTCTAATTACATTATGCATATATTACTCTATTCCATTGATATAAAGATATGGCATATTCGGTTCTACATACAGTAATACAATTCCTTTTCTATACAGTACAAACGAACGAGTCCCAATTCTTTGTATTCCATGAGCTCGGAATATCAATTTATGACCCAGCAAACTGCAGGATTCAACATCAAATTCAAGCAACGGATATAATCCCAGGAACACAGGTAATGGCATTGAATTTATTCAAATAAAAGTTGTCCCGACGCTAGATCGATCTTACGCTACACGTTTACATCCTCTAAGTCTCGACGACCTGTATTTTTATCACAACATTTTTGGTATTTCGGTATAGGTACGTATTTGGGAATGCTAAAAAAATAAATACTGACAATACTTTTAGGAATACGTTTGCGGAGAGCACAGTCAGACTTGTGATTGGGGTCGAGCAGTTCGTGTTGCTTCAACGTATGTTTATGTTTCTCAACCCAAAATGGACCGAGTGCTCGTTATCTCTGTGTCACAAATGGTTGTCGTGGACGTGGTGTCAACTGATCGCTTCCCAGTCGATTTACACTATGTCCCACATTTGGATCAAGTTTGGGTCCAATGCTGGCGTCAGCAAGAACCCGGTTCACAAAGAACACTCCAAGTGATCCGAGATGCCAAAGAGAAGAAAAAACATCATACCGTCCACCCAGAACCCATCGACAGTCATTTTGATCTCGTTGAAAACATTTTTATTCCACCTGACCTCAAGTCTAGTTCCCAATTTCGCTACGCCTACGTGTCACATAAAAATACTCGAGGGCTTTACAAAATGGATCTCGTTGGATTACGCTACACAAAATCTGTGGACTTGACCCCATACAATTGCTTCCCTCAGCACGTTCAATTCTCAGCATTATGTAAATTACCCAAAAAGACAAGATAAATTTTACAGAGATAAAATGACAAAATTATTCTGACTGTACGATTCTGCTGTTTTCTTTAGATGGAATGATCGTTGTGGAATGTTTTGAACCGGTCACTAAACGCCCGACAGGTCAACTTGTCTTGGACTCACTTACGGACTCTGTCGTTTACTTCAAAGGAGATCGATTCGGGAAACCTTACTTGAGTCCAGACAGTCGGAAACTTGTGACGGTTACTAAAAATACAGATGGAACTACACTATTATTACAATTGGTCAAAGGTAAGGGTGAAGTTTAATTTGAAACGTGTTTGTTCCAGTCAACGATTCTAGTCAAGTATTCTTCCTGTCATTTTTTATTCTACAGAAAATGGGTTAGAATTTTTCTTCGACGTGAAAACGTCTCTGAACGTGAGTGACATTTCATTTTTCCCGTCTCAACGTTCACACACATTTGATTTATATGCCAGCGCCATGGACAAAGAAGACGTTCTTTTTGTCGACTTAGAAAGTGGTAAGAATAAGAATTCTTTCTTTCCTTCGTGTTATGAGAATTTCTCAAGGCGTAATTTTACTCGCAGGAAATGCCTATTTAGTATACTCTGTCAGCCCAGACTGACGTCAATTTCCTAGATTTTTGTACATTATTACTTAAAAACTGGTTGGTGGATTTTTTGACGGTGGAGTAGTACTGAGAGCACTTTCCCCATTGGAGTTTCACCGTTGGCCTTTCACCGTCGAACTTTCACTGAGTAGATTTTCGTTACTTAGACTTTCACTGTTTGGCATTTGACTGCGTAGATTTAATCTTATTGATTTTCGGTAATAATCAGGATTTCGCCATGAACAAGTTTTCGGGACAATTTTACTCATCTGACTTTCAAGTTATCCTGAGTAGATTTTTACTTCCGACGCTCAAGCTTATTCCATTTTGAAAAGTTTTCAGCGTTACTGATCAGACTTTTATTGTTTAGAATTACAATGCGTATACTACTACTGCCGACTTTCACCATTCAATTTTCACTGCTTAAACTTTTACCATTCTGAGCCTATACAGAGTTGAATTCCTCATTCAGATTCCCACCGTATTAACTCTTCCATTTTTTGGATTTTCACTGCTTAGACTTTCAGTACATTTTAATTTTTTCTGCGTAGACCTTCCCAAGTTCGATTTTACATGCCAGAGTTTTGTCATTTCGAACTTTCGGCATAACTTTCACTATTCCGATTTTCAATGCATACTTTACCATTTAGGTCGTCCGTTTGCGTTTACGTTTTAGTGTCATATGCTCTAAAATTCCACTTTGAGTAAGCGGACATGGAATTCATTTCTGAGTTTGAACTTTTAGCATTTTTTCGCTAGTTGTTTAATTTTTTAAATGTTTGTGATTTAATTTTCACCACTAGTACCTTATTGCTCGGTATTTATTGTTCATACAGAAACGAGTCACATATACATGTAATCAGTGAAAATCTAATAGATTTTTATTACTTGGATTTCTGTGTGGACTTTCTCTAATTATACTTTCCCACATAGCACTATTCCGACTTTCCTTGTTTTTATTTTCACTGATTAAACTTACTTGGCTCAACCCACAAATTCATTTTCGCCATATAGATTTGTGATAAGTTTTATTTTCTGGCAGTAAACATTTCCCATTTGGGTTTCCAAAAAAGTTCATTATTTAAATTCTCGTAGTTTAGATTTTCGCTGATTAAAATGTATGCTCACTGCAGGGGAAAACTTTCATGCTTTCACGGTCATGACCTCTACTTTCTGATTAGTGATTAAATATATACCACTTATTACTTAGATTTACACTGTTGTCCTCGCTAGTTTGCGGAAAAAATATTTTTGCGCTCTTTTCCAGTTCCAGTTTAAGTCGTTGATGAAAAAATTCCTGACTACTAGGGTGGCAATTAATGATAGAATGAGGTAAAAGGAAAGCCAGTACCCATTCCATTGCAAGAAACTATCAGTACTCGGAAGTTTGACAAATTGACAATACCTGAAAACGAATATGAATGGAAGAGAGTATTTTCATATAAAGAGCCGTGAAAATGTTGATTTTTCGGATTTACGTGCAATTAATCACCCTCGCGCGACGATTGGTTAAATTAAAGTTTGGAGAATTTTCTAAATAAAGACTCAAGTTAAGAAAGTACGACTGTCAAATACGTTAAGCTTAGGTCAGGTCATTTTGGAATAGGCTCTATCGAAGTTGTCTTCCATTTAATGAATTTTACGGCATTAGACCTGGGGTTCTTGAGTAATTTGTAATATTGGTATCTTCTTAATTGATTCCTTAGGAAAAGTTGAAATGGTATCTGGGGTTGGTGGAGTGCTTCATACGAGCCCTTGGAAAAGTGCAGTGCGTCCCATATCATCCCAAGGTCTCTTCAGTAAATTTATTGGTAAGTATATTGATCATTGAAAAGTTTTCAAACTACATCAAACGTCTTATGGTTTAGAAAGGGTTTAAAAACCGTGTTAGATTTTAAATATAAGAATTAAAGTTTATTCTCTAAACTAAAGCCCCAGACCATATTGAAAGTCGGTATTAAATGAACAAAACTCTGAACAGAAGTAAACAAACAAATACGTAGAGAGTAGAACTAAAAAAAATTAACTACTTAAATAACTACTTAGTTAATAGTTGTCCTTAAATGGAATCAACTCTACCTCGTCCTTGTGAAGACGACCAAAACTTTTTCCTCGGACTTTGTGAGTTTGCTCACAGTCCAAGCAAATGAGAGGTGTCCTTTCTCTACCCTCATTCACTGCCAAGTTGAAGTCATCATCCGACAAATTCATCCAGTTCTTCGCCTCTGCCCTCTCATTAATTATATTGTAATTAATTGAGTTTGGACGTAAGGTCTTTGTTGTTTTTGATGAGAACCCGTACAACTAAAATTTTCAAATATAGATAAAATTATCTTGATTTAGTACTATTTGTATAGAGTTAATCTGGCCATGTCATTCAATTTCATGACATTTCCGTTTAAAATTATGGCTTACTTGGAAGATCGATTCTTGATCAGTAGACTCCTCAAAACTCCCAAATTCCAAAGCACAAAGCTGGAATGCCCTTAATTGGGTTTTTTTGATAAATTCAAGCACGGTGCTTTCATCCCTGAGTTTATGCCAATCTTCAACGTTGAAATTCAGGCAGTTCTTCGTTTAAACATTTGTTTTCTTTTTCTCCTTGTTTTCCAAAAAAGTCCAGGCTAGTTCTACGTTTACAACATGTTGTGGCAAAAAAATAACAACATAAGTGTAGAAACGGGGGCTGTGAATTGCAATTTGACGGACAATTTGGGTTTTCAACGCCGCAGAGAATTCCGCATGTTTGTTTGACCCACCTGGAGATGGATTAGTGAGATCAATTTTCCATTCTTCTTTCTCAAAGAAACCACGAACATTACATCTGAAATTATAGAATTAAAAATTATAGGCTTTAAGGGAAATGAGGTTAGTTTATGAGTACTCTCTCATGCATTACCGTTCCCTAGTGTGAATTTGGCGGACATGTACATTTAGATCAAATGTTGTATACGAAAGAATTTTGCATCCGTCTGCTTTGCATGGAATTGTAGGAACAGCCCCGAGATTCATCAATGAGACAATTTTGTTTTTTTCTCTGCCTCTGTAGTCTTCACTTGATTGCCTCTGTTTATTTGGATTCAATTTCTGTCTCTCTAACTCTGACTTCCGTTTCTTCTCTAGCAAATTTGGCCAGCAATATCGGCCATGGTTTAAAATTCCATCTGACGCTTTCCTTACTACGGCATCTGTGCTGGTGAAATGGCATGGAGGTTTTGGCTCATATGGCTCATTTAATTGAGGACGAATGCACTGATAGGACCCTTTTCGTAGTTTCTTGTAATGTACTCCTATTCTTGGAGTGTCATGACTCTGCAAAAGTTAATTAAATTAAGACTCAGCGAAAAATATCTTTGATAGAATTTCGCTAAATATTGAATGAGCAGTCTCTTAAAAATTTAGATTATGGAAATTGTTGTATTTTACATGGTGGAATGCATCCCGGTTTGCAATACTTTCTTTCTTTCTCGGTTTCTTGGGTGGTTTCTTGGTTGGGTTGCAGGTGGAAGCTTCTGTCCTCCAGGCTGTTTTCTAACCCGTATAGGCACCGTTTTACTTGTCAAATTTGAAGAACCACTGGCACTGGGAGTACTCTCCGGCGTTTCAGCAGTAAAATTTTTTGAAATTTTTGGTTCCGACATATTTAGAATTAAAAATAATAGGAAGGTTGAGGGTGGACGCTAGTTGAAGTTGACTCACGAAGGAGAATGAGAGACAAAGAGAAATGCAAAATTTGAAAAAGCGCGGTCGACTCTTGAAGACAAAGAGAAATAGAAAAGAGTGGAATGATTGCTCTATGACACGCGTCCCAGTACTTCATCTACTTCATCATTTGAATCATTGACATGGTTTATTACATAAGTGCCGTTTGTGGCCTCCACGTACGTAACGTAATCCTGTACGTAATCTTGTAAGATTTAATTCAAACCATATTGGGATTGAATCGGACGGATTCCTTTATTTCATTTCTAAACTCAGCTACTGAGCTACTCATCATTTATCAATTGACAAATCTTTTGAACGTTTTAAATCAACCACTACTACTTATGTACAACTTATAATAGTTTTTTTTCTTTCTACAGGTACACCGTCATCAGACGCCGTCTTTGTTTTGAACGGTCAAACTCACACGGTCAATTGTCAGATTGGTGGTTTACCGAAACCACATCTCATCGTTTGGCTGTAGATCAACTTACAAATACAAATACACGGCCGGACACGGTGAATAAATTTCGATTGCACTGCACCCCTCGTGTACACACAGACTATCACTAAAAACAATATATTGTACATTTTCTGACACTCGGAGTCAAGAATAAGGACAGGAAATAGGGATTAATTAGGAATCTAATTATCTATTCGAGTTTCAAAGCAAACAAACACAAATGAATATTTAAGTCAGTGCTGTGAATTAAGCACTGGAGGCTGTACAGAGGATTTTAACTGAGAAATTTAATCAATAATGTCATTATAATTGTCTAGTCCATTAATATTTTTTGTCGATTGTGTGGCCCATTTTAGAATTTTCAATTTAAACCACGTTCTTTAAATTGCAATATTTCTTGTCCGAATCAAATCCTCTTAACGAGCGCTTAAGCGCAAAATTAAAATTGAATTCCGTACTTGTGGTTGTGCTGTTAGCTTCTATTGTACACTGCAGTTTATTTTTGGCTACGTGATGCTAATACTCACCCATTCATATTCATATAGAGAATATTTATTACCAACAAAGAAGTAAATGAACTCGAAATGATCGAGTACTTTTCTAGTGTAAATTTAATTTAGAAATGTATATGCTGTGCAGAGATGAGATAATTAGGATTCATGTCATGTCAACATTACACGTCCCATGCTCCGCGTCCCGACCTTAGCTTCTTAACTTTTAATTTTGTGTAGCAAAATTTCAGAAATTTTAAGACAAGTGATGTTTTGTATAATAATAGTGTACAGGTAATGATGTAAGTTTTTATAAAGTGAATATAAAATTGCCTTACTGGTCTGTTTTGTAGAAAATGTGTACCAACCGAAATGAATTTGTCTGTGTGAAATTATTTCTTGATAGCATATCCGTCATATCTAATTTTCCTGAATTCTTTCGACGAGTTTAAGAAAATGAATGGTCAACATCGAACGGGAAATTCCTTCTACAAAATAGGCACTGACAAATGTCTCAGCTTGTGAAAATAAGAGTTCTTTTCAGCTAATCGATTGCCATACGCGAAAATCCCTGACTCCTACGCTTTTCCAATGAGAAAAATAACTCGACACATGTAATTTCTATGAAACCTATAGCCAAGCTGGACAATGCAAAACGGATGACTAAATAATACACAAGCACCTTGCTCTGGAATGCCGTACTACAAATGACGGACACGATATTTCACTTCCTGTATGTGTTCGCAAAGTAAAACGCCAGATTAGTCTGAATCCTCTAAACAAACTTCCATAGGGAAGAGTCATCTTCTGATTGTTGGCTGATAAAAGTTTATGCTTATACAGCATCAACTCACTAGTGCGATTCGAACGGAATAGAGGTTTTAATGACTAAACGGTTATTTAAGCTCCGAAAGTATTTGAACTTCGCTTGAGAGTCAACAAACAGAAAAATGATGAAGTAATCTTGGATCCTTACGGTATCGAAGTTTGATAAACAAAAGCAGTACATTCTGCCATTGAAACAAATACTCATTCTAGTTGTTTGTCATTGTCTGTTCCTCAACACGATTTCATTTTAATTTAATTTTTTTTTAATTTAATTTTATGAAACTAATGTATATTACTAATTTAATGTAATTCGACGAAATTTTTTACCGATTCTACCGATTTGCAAAATCAACCATAAGAAAATAAACGGACATAACACTTTGACAAATCACAAATCCAAGGTAAGTTTGGTTTTGATGAATTTTCATTCAGTACCGAAGTCAACATTTATTCCAAACTCAAGATAAACAGGCAAGTAGAATGCAAAACAATAAAAGTTGAACTATCCGATTTGGAGTAGTACATGTGAGAATGGAATTTCACTATTTGAATGCATAAAATTAAGCTTTGATTCTATATACCTTAAATATTGACTGGTCCGGTCATTCACATAGTCCGTACTTTTTTTTTTATGAAGAAGTTGACCATCGGGTTGATTAATTCGCCTGATGAGTGATGAGTCTCTACATTTTCTGTATATATCACTTTTCCGGAACAGTTATAAGAGGCAAACTACACGATTCTTTTTACTAAATATTAACGTATTAATTTCCCAGTCTTCTAGCTCCAGTCATGAACCGGTGGTAGCTTTGTACACACAATAAACACACTTTTGTAAGAAAACGAAAGCATTGACCTTGGATTATTTGCATAAGTCGTTGGCAAGTCCAGTATCTCTTTCTGTGAATTCCAAAAGGTTATTACATTGAAATGCTAATATTCCGTAACGAATTAAAGAATGCCGATCCAAATACTAATTCCTCACCTCTATCTTAAACCCGATCCTCCGTATAATACCAGCTAAAAAATCATAGGGAGGTTCAATTGATTTTTCATCGGGAGTATCAGCATAGTGATACAGCAGAGGTCCCAGATTAATCCAAACTCCATTTTCTTTGAGGCAGTACAATATTCTCTCCAGAAACGCAACAATATTTTTTGCACAGTCTATGAAAAAACAGGTCACCAAACAATCCCAGGCTCCTTCATGTTCTGGTTTCTCATACACTTCCAGGAAGTCTCCTGCAGTCATAGAAAATTTTGAGTTCCGTGGAAGGTCTGAAGGATCTATGTCAGGGAACCAAACCGGACGAGTCTGATCCATGTGGAATAAAACATTTGTATTTTGATGAATCCAAGGGTAGCATTTATGTATGTTTTTTCCAGAACATCTGAGGATAAATTCAGCAGGAATCACATTAAATAGTGACATTCAAGAGAACTTTTGTAAAAAGAAAAATCAAGGAGTACCTGTTTAGTATGAAATTGGACGCAAACAACATATACAAACTGAATTCATTCCCTTCTGTACAATAACCTCGGCGAACTATTTCATGAGACAAGCGACCCAAACCCGCCCCTGGAATTAAAACTCGAATATCTCGTTCCAATCTAAAAAAAAATGAATTAATGAGTGATCAAATGAAGCTGATGCAGTCCAGGTATTCACGATTTCTGTATACTACGGGATAGACCCAGGATAGGCGGTTTTGTGCAAAAAATGTTATGTAATAATTGGCCATGAAACAGCCTGTCAGGCGTACTTGAGTTTGGAGAATCGGGACTCGAGTTCTTCAATAATTGGAGTGTAGCATAAACTCCTCTCTCGCTGACCTTCTGACGACCAATCCCTAACAAGTTGTTTCAGAACCACTTGACACTTGTCAAATTCTTGACTCATGTGATGGTGGTCCTTGGGTTTGCTCGATGTTTCCGAAACCGACTATAAACAATAGTAAACAATAGCAATTTTCACTTTAGGACAAAAGGTTGAATAATTACGAAAGTTTCATAATAATAAAATAATATGACTCACCTCGTCAGAATATATTTCGGAATGATTTTCAAAAATACATTCTTGTTCAGTAAGAAGGTCAAAAATACATTGATTGACATCAAAACAAGGAATTAGTGAATCGAGATGGGCACTATATTCGGACAAAAGTTTCTGATGGTTTTCAGGGAATGATTTGACGAAAATTTCAGTTCCACGAATCTTTTCTCTGGAGAAGTCTCTAAAAATCAGATACACAATGCAGGTACAAGTAGCAAGTAAAACTTCTGATTACCACACAATTTTATTGAAATAAAAGCCCAAACTTACCTATAAGTTCGAAACACGTTCAACACTCGATGGTAGTGCTGTTGTTCTTCGTCCCATTCTGGATCACTTGACCTCTTACTACCTTTACGACAAACCGGATCTGTCTCCTGACACTTTTCCTCTTTGACAACTATTGTGTCAATCTCACCGCTGTTGATGATATCGTCAATATGGCTCATTTCGAATATGACGTACCTGGGGACAGAACCAGAGATAAAATGTTTGCGACGTTTCTCAAGAATCGGTCAAAATGTGCAGCTTATCCAAATAATATCCAATATTACAGTCTAGAATCACTTGGCTCGTAATTTTACCAATAGGTATATAACTTTCGTATTTCGAATCAGGACTATTTTATTTAAAGATCTAAGCCGTCAAAAGAGGTCACGTCACGAGGTAAACCATTTGAAACAGGAATACAATAAATTACGAAACAGTCACATCTGAATTCATATGTAACTGAACTGAAATAATCTATCTTAGAATGTATTTTGGTTACAAAAATTAGTTTTAAAAGATCATACCTTTGTCCTTACCGCACCGGTTTTCGCTAGTTTTCCAGTGAGTTCACTCCAGTCAATGAAATCTTCAGTCTACAGCAGTAATATTGAATCTGATGGCTGAGACTCGTTGATGTCCTGTGTTTCGAATGCGAGAGAGAAACTGACCAGGAGTACCAGTGGTACGTAATTTTGACTGTAGTAAAAATATTTGGTTGAAAATATTGAGTAATTTCAAAATGATTACATTTCACATTTTCAAACTTAGTTTTGTTTTACTCTTAAAAATTTGAATTGATTTCCCGCCCATGTGTGGATTGGATGGGTCATTTCTCATTTTCATCGGAATTCTTTTTACTCGATCGCTAATCGGCGACACTTTCAGAATTCAGACTGCGCTGCGGTGTGAATAATAGTGAATGGCGCATTGCGCAACGTTGTTTATTATTTTAAGGCCTCAGCTTCCCTGTACGTAAAAAAAACAATGGAAGTGTCGTAAAAAGCCGATTTGATCATCAAATCGCCCACACTCAAAATTCAACAAAGAAAACATCCTTGAAGAACGAAGACAAAAGAAAAAAGAACCAATCAAGACAAGGACATTCATCAGTTTAACATTTTGTTTCATCGTTTTATTAGTGGACAAAATCTCCAACTGCAGACAAGTAAGGACAAACGTCGATAATTTTTAATCATTTTGTATTTTATTGAAATTTGTTATTGTCCAGCTCGAATCTGCTATTTTTTCTCTAGAGGCACCAGATGAATGTTCGAAATATCAAAATATTTTAGAAAAATAAAATTAGTTGGCAAAACGGTCAACGATGAATGTGCTGGAATATCCTGAATAGACACGAGTAGATTTTTAAGAAATTGTGCCACTTTTGAATTTTGATGCGTCACTATCGTACGGTTAATTATCA